>KB672979.1:2321379-2419778 GCA_000349145.1 Anopheles dirus
GAGAGCCCCTGCTCTCATCCCGAACGCTGCCTGCGCGAGTGCCCCAGCTTAACGAAAGCACGAACAAGTGTCAGTGCCGTCAGGGTTGTGTACAAACAGCTGCCTTTTATGAGAACGTGTCTAATTTAAAATTGATTACGCGCGGGGATCTGCGCGCGAGCTCCGTCGCCGGGGCGTGTGTTTGTGTGTGTGGACGGACGGAAGTGAGCGGTTCACTGGAGCCGTTAACATGATTAGATTTGACTTGCTTCATTATTCAAAACATCCACACGGGCGCGCAGTGAAACAACGAGACCCATTTCCCTTTTCAAATGCACATTCAAGAAAGTGGCTTTCTCGGCGCTGGAACGCCGTCTGTCCAAACTGCGGCGCCACTCCCTCCACTGGCACACACACGCACACATTCGAGATCCTTCGGGTGTCTCATTATAGGCAACGTTTTATCGTTATCGGTGTAATTTGTTATTGCAAACGATACAGGCTCCCGTTTCAGGCTGGAGAAGGAGAGGGAGAGAGAGAGAGCTGGGAAAAGGCAAATGTCACTCAGCGGCAACGACCGTTTCGGTCCCTTACGTCACCCGAGCAAAGGGATACGCACGCGCCGAGGGTGGAGGGCGTGAGTGAGGCGATAATCACATCACCAGGTCCCAGGCGAACTTCACTCTTCAAATTTAATTACGAACGTCAGCCACGTCGCATTTGCCACGTCTTGCGCACGGTTATCTTTCTCCATCTTCGGTTGCCAACCCGCCTGCCGGCGTGCTCGTTTTCGGGGCAAAATAAATTACGACAGTTCGAGAGAGACGATTCCAATCCGTCGGTCGATTCGTTCCGATGCGACCAATTGTTGCACTTCGCAAGCCGGCTGTGCACCGAAACCGAACCGAAACCTTCGAGGTCAAAGATCCAGAATCTCTTCTAATTACACGCTCCGTTGGAATGAGCCATGTTTGCCCGAGCCGTCCCGACCATTCCAAGCGGGCATCTGGTGCACGACCGTCCCGGAAGCGCTGGACGATCGAGAACTTCCAAATTCTACGGCTGGATTTTAGTGTCTCAAGAGACACGGGACACATCTGGCCAGCAGGATGTGCCCCACACACAGAAGCACTCGCCATTGCTCGTATCCGTGTTCGTTCATCCTGTCGCACCGTATAAAAGGACGGTGTCCCGGAATTAGGAACACTGTCAAGCATAAGCAGGATCTTAATTAGATTCATTCGTTACTCGATTTCCTGCAATGGGAGATTGTTGATTCGAACGTGTGTTTTTGTTTTGCGTCGCCGTGTTTAAAGAGGTCGCATCGATCGACGCGGGACGAGCGAGCGAGCGCTGCTGGCAGTAACGCCGGCCGGGTGTAGCATTAAAGCTTCGCAATTGCATTAGCAGAAGGTGCCTCGGCGCCGCTCGTCACTGGCCACAATGACGTGCCAATCGATTAACGACTTGCTAATGACCGTTGCGTTGCGCCATCATCGGTGGTGAGGATGTGAACGTGTGTTGGTCATTAGAGTGTGCCGGGAGCTAATCTGGATACAAGTCCTGCGGATCCACCGTCTGGCAGATTTATACGCAACCATCGGATCGGGTTCGACCTACTTCACGTCATCAGCAGGAGGGAAGAGGGCAAAGGAACAACTAAACAAGGCTGAGAAACGATCCAGCTGCACGGAATGGGGCTCTGTTTAGTGCTCACTCATGGTCGGGGCTCGCTACGACAAACCCGGTCCTATCTCTTGGGATCGTCTTTGGAGCTCCCGTCCATGCGGCGGTAGCTAATGAATGTTCTCGTATATTTAAAACTTTACCAACGTTTGCTACCCTGCTTTTACTGGCGCGACGCGTTTAACAGCACCGAATAAATACAACGCCAAACTCCACCGGCCATCGGTGCAAATCTTGTCTCAATTTACGACCTTGTTTCAATATTTATCGTCTCACCGTCGCGTGACATTCTGTTCCGTTGCGCTGCGCTCTGTTTGTAACCTGAGCGTTGTCCTTTTTTTTTCGTTGGTCGAACCTCGCCAGCTCCACAACTAACGACGTAGTGGTCGGCCAATTTTTCGCTCACCTCCCTCGCCAAATTACGGTGATGGCCACCAGTGGCGGTTAAAATTTCGTGCCACACGAAATATCACCGAAACGCCGCAGTCTGACGGACACGGACAAGGAGAAGTGCTGTCGCACAAACGAAGGAACGAAATTGAGCTCCCAGCGAAGGAGCCGTCCAGAGAAGTCAGCAGAGCGAACGCAAAATACGTTAATCCCGTGTCTGCACCATAAATCACACGCTTTTTCGTGGAACGTTTTTACGATTCGGTTTCGGCACAGACGCTCACGTTGTTTAGTTTTACTTTCGGTTTTTATTCTCCCACCCTCCGTAGACCGGTGAATGGTTGGTGTTACTTACGTGGGAAATGTTTGTCACCGGTTTGTTTGTCTTTTTTGTTCTTCGGTTTACCCACTGGAAAGCGGAAAAGGGAGAACTGACCGGCTGTGATCTGCTCTGGGCCGGGTGCTGGTGAACTGTTTGGCCAAAGACTAATAAAATAAATTTCTATTACGTTTATGATGCCTTCGTCTCCGCCGGCACTCGGGCGTTCTGCGCACACGCTCGCTTCCGTTTGATGTCCGGCGAGCTTCCGATCGTCGAGCTAACGACCAACCGGATGTGATGTTAGAGCGCTTTCTTCGGAACAAGGCTGTTCCGTGATATGACTTTCTTTTTGTTGCTTCCCTCCTTCCGTTTGGTGTGTAAAAGATGTCGCTGGCCGTTAGCTTGAGCTGAATTTAATCGAGCGCGATCGTACCGTAGTGGCTTTAACTTCACTCAATCGAGCAGTATCAAGAAGTGGATGCTCCTGTCCATGAGACACTCTTGAAACGACTTAATCGCTTGGATGCTAAATACTTCCTGGAGTAATTTCGGAGCACTCATCTTATTGACTCAACGAGGATTAATTGGTACAGACTAGTTTCACTTCCAATAATTTCATTAAACTAACAACAATTCCCTTCCACCATGTCCGAACTGTCTTAGTCAAAGAGGCGCTCTCTGGAAGCTTACCTACCGGCCACATAGTTGAACGTGCCTCCAGCGACATCTCCAAACACGCACACTTACCCTTGGTTGGCAAGAACGGAGAGTGTTAACTGTTTTGGGGCTGCCAGTGGAAAACACGTGGGAAAACCAGTTTACAAACTTTTACTTTTACTTTTACCTTGGTGAAAACATGAAAAGTTCCATTTACCACTTCGCACTCGCCCGGCCCAACTCACCAGCCACCACCAGCGTTATGCCGCATAGTTGAAATTCCTATTCCGAAAATGTTGCTCCTGTGGCTCTCGGTTACACTGTTACACACAGCAGCAGCAGCTGGAAAACTGAAATAAAGCAACAAAACACGCTACTCCTCACAGCACTGAGAGAGAGAGAGATGGGATAGGGACAAGAAAAGAGGCGCTTGTTTCGGTCCATTCTCTCAGAGGTGTAGTTGGTCCGTTCGGGAGTCTGGGTGGCGCAAAAGGCAAACTGCAAGCAATTTCACCACTGTTTAATTACGAAACATTCCATGGTTGCAAGTGCTATTTCAAGTCGATTCAAGCAGCTGGAGCGGCAGCTTCGGCCGGCTGCCATTTGCTGCAGGTTCGACCGGGCAAACGATTTCGCTAACAATCTCTACCCCATTCGGCGTCGTCCGCTGGAAGAAGCGCTAAAGTGCAGCAGCCTTTACTATTAGGTGAAGCATAATGGAAGCATTAAGTCGCTGGTGGAGCATGGACAACAACAAAAAACTCCCATTCGAACCCACGCCACCCTGCCATCAAAAGCGTTTACATCAATGTTTTCGGGCTCAATGTTTCTCGCACACCCCCCTAAATGAAGTTAACTAAATGTTGACTTAGTTGCTTTTTTCTCCTTTCGCTGCTAGAGAACCCTTACCGCGTGAGACCCTTTCCGATTGCGATTGAAATATGGCACAATTTATCCAAATGTGATGAAATCTGTGACGAAGAAGAAATGAAAACGAATGTTAACACCAATACACGGAATGTGCGTGCGGGTGGCTTAAATTAGGCTTACATTTACCCCGATCCGGGGATAAACCGGAGCGCATTATCTTTAACGATCAATCGAAACAAACTGCCAAACAATATCCAACGCCCTTTCCACACCTCTCCACCCCCTCTCCACCCTCCTTTTCCCGGGGGTTCGACGGTGGCTGCGGGATAAAATTGTCTGAAAAATTGTAATGTGTCAGCTATATCGTGCGATAAAAATGACCATCCCCAGCACGCTGCTAATGAACCTTCGAGTGGACGGTGGACAAATCGAAACTCCCGCTGCTGCGTGGGTGCTGGGCTGGGGTGTGTCGCGGGGGTGTTGAGGGTGAAATTTTTGGTCAACTCACCCGGGTGTTGGATGCTGACAGGTCGGTTTGTGGCTTGCCCGGTCCGATCCAGGCAAACGAAGCACAGGAGAGAGAAAAAAAACTCACTCACACACACCGAACCGGAAGCTGTCAAGAAAGTAATATTGGGGTTCACTTTGTAACGACCGCAATTTGTCGCTGACGTCCCTGCCGGCCACCCCGGCGTTGACGGTACCATCGCCTTCGTCCGCTCGCGCTCGGCATGTAATCGCTTCATTTTTATTGCGAAATTTCGATATGTGCCAGCAAAATCAACAGCGGGTATAAAAAATAAAGGCCACCGTGTCCCAAAATAGCCACCACCACCAGCGTGCCAGCCAGCAGGGTGGGATGGAATTCCATCGATCTACCAACACGTGTCCCATTCGAATTTCCCATTTTCCCCCGACAGTGAAAAATTGCTTAATAAGTGGTGGCCACCTACCTTTCCATAGGGTCTCGCTTCGTTTTTTTTTGTTTTGGTTCTGCATGCTGCGCTGGCACAGGTCCTACCACGTGTTCGCTCTCCTTTTCGCTTCTTCGATTCGCTGAGTGATCGTCAGGAATGTAAATATTCGTGCTGTTCATAAAACCCTCTACGACGACGGAGTGGTAGCACGGTGACAATTTCATTCCAATAATGGTGAATCCGAAGTGGGTTGTGGACGTGAAAAAAGGCATCACCGTTCGGGGCAGGAAAACCGCATTCACGCCATCACACCCGTGAGAGCCCGAGCCCGTGAAGGTGATAACGACAGCAGCAGCAGCAGCAGCGACATCGACCCTACAGCACATATCGGTCAGCGACCGCATGGTTGCGTTTTGTGCCTGTTCTTTTTTCTAGCTCCAACCGCATCCCACAGGGACGACGTTGCGGGTGCTGGGACACACCGGCACACGGTGAACGTTAATTTGAATTTATGAAAATGGAAACTGGCAACGTAACAGATAAACTTTAACTAAGCGCACAAGACATAAAAATGCACCACGAATGGCAAGTGTGAGTTCGGGTGGGATGTTTCATACGCAACACAACGCAGCGCACGCTGGCGGCGGTGGCCAAAAAATCATCTTCAATTTCTAACAAAGTCACGCAACGGCTTACGCTGGCTATCGGTGCGGATATTTGCATCATCGAAACACAGCTCGGAACCGTAATGGCGCGCGCTCGGTCACTCGCCCGGTCGCATGGACGGCCCGGCTGGACGTACGCCGTCCGGTTTCGTTTTATCTCGCGTTTTTCCACCCATTACACTCAACGTGCGGCACGTGGACGCTTGTCGTTACGGGGTGGAGCTTTGCAGCGCTGTGCAGCAAGACGGATAAATCCACCAGAGAGAGAGGACTGTCGTTTGCTGGTGGTTGTTTTTTCGGGCTGTTTTTCTGCCATTGCGTGGTCACTGAAGGTGCGGTGAACCGTTAAATTGGAACGTCCGAGTGGCCCACTACGCGTGTGTGTCCGAACCCGATCGTCGGCAGGGCGCATTCCCATTGAGGGAGACCCGTTTTTTGCGTTGTAGCGATAAGGTGGACGCACTCGAAAAGTATGGTTCTCCTTGAATCAAACACTTTCCGCGCCGTGAATTGAATACAAAACCACCCGTTTGATTGTGTCGTAAACGATGAACGATGGCCCGTTACAAACACAACACAACGCGCCTCGAGGCGTGGAAAGTTTCGAAACTCGCCCGTCTCCCGTTTCTCGCCGGCAAAAAAGTCAACATCATCATCGTTTTCCACCCGCCGCGGCTAATCATTCATCTTTAAACACTTACATTTAAGCACCCACCGAAGCCTTTATCGCCACGTTCGAGCACAGGCTCGCGCTTCCCGGCTTCCGCATTACTTTTAATGCATTGGAACAATATTTTGCTTTCGCCAGCGACGCCGCCACCGGCGCCACGCCTCGGAGTCTTAATTACTTAGCGTAATTCCATTTACACTGTGGATTCCCGATCCGCAGCGGGTGCAGTGCAGCGAAGAGTCATCATCTCAGCCCACGCCATAAGCTGCGCCATAAAACACACTAAGTGTATTTGTTTTCGACCTGCCCCACCACTTCTTTCGCATCGGCTCGCTGGAGGCTCGCTGTTTTAATTCGAGGCTCGCGAGCCGACTTGAGCCTCCCCGAGATAAGGATGGCTGCCCGTCTCGTTGAGCCCGATACGACGATAAGTTTGCCGCATCGAACCCGGCTCGATTCCTTGCGTTCACCGTTCGAGCACGCAAGGAAGTGGTGGAAGTGTTTATTAAGATAAATTGAACGAGACCAAAGCATGATTGGAAAGCTGGAAGCTGGGCTGGGTAAGGTGATTCTGTTAAGAGATAATTCTATTACTATCCCTTCCGAGGCACGAGCCTCGGCTCGGGTGACCCCTTGAAAGACGCCGTGGCCTTGCCAAATTTACATCGCACACAAGGTGGCGAAAAAAAAGCCGTTTTCCCATTTCGCTCCTCAGCTCGAACGATAAATCATAGAACCGGAGAACAGCTCCACTATCGAGATTGCGCATCTGCTTCGTTCCAGCTCGCTCCGTGACTCCGACTCGGCACGGAGCGATTTAAAATCATGTCCAATTTTCTTTTCGCAAACACGCGTAAACGTGGCCGACTCGGAGGCAACGTGTTTCGCTTTCGCTACTCCCCTGTTTCTTCCCACGTCTACCTGTGGGGGAGGGGGGTTGGTAGCACATTTTTAATCTTCGAGTGAATAAACAAAGCGCAGCTTGGTATCATCTGCATTAACTTCGCCATCAACCGAACCGGCGAAGCGAACGCTGGTGAACGACAAAAAATGCTTAAAATTAAATCAAATCTGGCGTAATTGTGCTATATTGTGTTCCGTAGCCTCTGCCAAGTAATTAGCTCGTCTTGTGTAGAGAGTGAGCAAGAGAGAGAGAGAGAGAGTGAGGGCACAGATTTACGACCGTGGGTGGTGGAAATTGAAAGTGCCGTGCCCTACCATCGAGCTCCTCAAGTCAGGAGCGACAGACCGTATCAAATATCGTGTGCCCGTGTTTTGTGAGTCCTCCACTCTCGGCGCTGCTGCTGATGGTTGCCACTGATGGTCGTTAAAATTAGGGAAAAATCTCCTCCATGATCGCGTCGGTGGAACAAATGACGCTCGTGCTACTCTGGCCCCCCCCTGTAAAATCTGACAAACTTATTTGTCCTCACATTTCGCTTCCAGGAGGCAGTTTTTCTTCTCGTGCCAGTTGGGGTTCACTTTAGAAGATGAAATCTGCGGGCGCACAGCATCACAACAACAATGGGCAATGGCAAACGTAATCATATTTCATCGTTCACCCATAATAAGCCAATTAAGGTGAGATAGGCTTGTGCAGCGATAAGCTCCCAGTCACCACCCCACCCAAAGAAAAGTTGTTTAGGCTTCCCGGCCCAGCCCAGGGCAGACTTTGACGAAAGCATTTCGACATTCTGCTTTACGGGCGTCATTAAATGTCGTGAATTTCCCACACCTCGAGACGATCGCTTTTCCCTCCACGCATCCACCCCCTTCTCACCCTCCTCGGCAACGGCAACATGGTCTGGTGACTTCCTGGAAGAACGCGCCCGCACCTCTGGCGGCGCAGCCAACTAGAAGGATATTAAAAATGACACAGACGCGACGCCGGAAAGAGAGCAGTGATAAAAATTAAATCCCTGTCGGGTGCCATTTACTTCTTCCGCTCACCTCCACGATCGTCGTACGCAACGCAAGGTACGTACGCACGCAAGCAGTGAGAAGCTGTTTCCCGGGATGTTTTGTTTGTTTATCGGACACACGCCGTAACGACACCCCGAGAAAATGGTGACGGGGCGACATCTTTATCGCCGCGCCCGTGTTTGTCTTTCGCTTTTGCTGGGCGTTGCTTTTGCGGCTTCTCGCTGCGCTCTGGCACAGACGAAAACGCTAAATGAACGGAAGGGCAGCGGAAATAAAAAAAAGAAGACAAAAAAAACCGTGCGCCTCGAAGAAAATCCCATTTGAAGCAAGTTTAACGGTCATTAGGAGTTTAAAGTGCTGTAAATCCTAATTGAAAATAAAACCATTGCCAACCACCGCCACCACCACCGTCACCCAAGGCCAACTTGATGTCTGCGCGATGAAAGCGTCTGCGATATACGGCGCTGGCGGCGGCAGGAGCAGCCCAGTAACAAGCTCAAAACGTCACATGAAATGGTTCACTGTGGCGATTTTTATTGAATTCACGTCAAGTGCGATACTTGCCGAAGCGCAATGGTGAGCGAGTCGCTCGAAACGAAACGACGGCGTTAAACTAGCCCATAACCTCACTTAATGGAGGTGCCAGGTATTTATTGGAAAATGTATCATTCCTTCGGTGGGCGGGTTTGTGTCGTTGTCGTTTCGTGGTAGTAAAGCGCGAACCGACGCTGAAAACTACAGATAAAACTTGTGCGCTGGTGGATTTTTATGTCAACTAAACAGTTCAAAACTTATCCGTCACGAACAGTGCACGTGAGTTCGTGAGTGTTTAACATCCTTTTGGATGTCGAATAGAGAAGCTTTTTCCCCCTGTTGAACACAGTGCTCGAATGGAGAGAGTCATTCTATCGAAACAGTCGTTCGCGGAAAATCGATCCTGTGTTTATTAGTCGTATAAATTGTTGCCTTCATTCTTTAGTTACCCATTGTTTGAATGCATTGTGCCGCGCTTTCTGGTAGAACATTCGTTGTTGTGGTGTTTAGATTTGTGAATGCTTTCATACACTGCACACCGCCGGTACGGACGCTGCCTGGCTGGAAACCGATACAAGGTAAACATTTTTATCACCCCACAGCCCGGCTACTGGCGCGTTAGTGGCACTTTTCTATGAGTCCAATATATCGTTCTGAGAACGCGTATACATCTCGCAAACCCCTGGCTGATCCCGCTTCCCGTGAGTTGGCAGTGGCTTAGAGAGCAGCCCATTTTTTACCCTCAGACGATGCTCCTACCACCGCTGACCTTTGGTTCATGCGGGGTTTTGATCACGAAGTGGGGCCGGTTGCATTCTGACCGTGTTCCCGTCCTCTTTCGCTACACGCATGGAAGGTGAATTCTTTAACCTGCTGAACGCTGAGCACGTGATTGTATCCTGTGGCCGGTCGCAACCGACGCAGCCACAGGCAGGATCGCTCGCAGGACGAGCAATGCGTCCATTGCTAGGAATATTAACTACTATTTCACCGCTCGCAGCTGACCGCTCGCTCGCCAGCCGGCCAGGCGTAACGTGAACGCATGCGGTTCGTCTGCAGTTGACCGGCAGCAGCGAGGCCAGCGTTTTAAGAACGGCTGATATAAATTCCTCACCCATAATACATCACTGTCAGCGGTTTCCAGCTGAACACGAATGACACACCAGTGATTTATCTTAACGGCCCAGGGAGTGCATTACCCTCCGTCCACCGACCACGGCACCGGCAGCTTATCCTCCGGACCAGACGAAAATGGTCTGTTTGCGGTGCGGTCACCACGGCGGCCATTGGAAGGTGCATTTCTGCCACCTCGAGGGCGCTGACCGTGACCACCACCACCACCAGCACCTAAGCACATGACGTGTTCATGAGCGGGCCGTAAATAGAGATTTCCAGATCCACATTTCACTTCGCTCTCGTCAATGGCGATTGGCAACTGGCCACTGGGTATATTAGTGTGCGAGTGGAGAAAAATGCCCACACCCAGAGTGGGCCAGATATTTCGTCACTCGTGTCGACGGTGTGCGTGTGTGTGTTCGCGTACCCGGAACGTATCGGAAACCACGATCGAAGCAGCACGCTTTAGCCTTATGCGCTTTTAACTCAGCTCACGCTCACGTGCTGCACGCGCGCGCACTCGCGCCCAAAATCAACCACTCCCAGCGCAGCGGATCGCGTCACATTTCACACTGCTGGAGGAAGTAGAATAAATGGAAATACATTAAAATAAATCATGTCTCCCGCCACTCGCCTCCCCTTCGCGTGCTTTGGGCGAAAGCTCAAACAAATAAAGCACACCGGAGAGAAAGAGATGGAGAGAAAAAGAAACTAAGCCCTGGAAAAATAAAGAAACCACCGCGACGGAACGCACGCCGCACGGAAAGACATCGAGCAGCCAGATTTATGTGCGAAGCCCGGTTTTCGGTGCGAACGCGGCCGCGCGCTGCAAAACAACCGCCCGGGCTCCTTCGCGCCCGTGCAACTTTCGGGAAGAACTTTCAAAACTTAGAAACCAAAAACCCGTGCTCGCTAGTTGCCGCGTAGCCACTCGCAGGGAGACACTGGCGACGACCGGAAAACGATGTCATAACTCATAAGATATGTGCCGCTTTTTTCGTCGGTTCAGGCTTTTTTTCGTCCTTGCTTCTCTTCTTGCTGGGTCTCACTTGTTCCGAGGAAGCGGTGCGAAAGCACTCGGATATATGGGCGCCGCACAGTGCACCAATCCGGGGCTAATTTATACATTAGAAAGTTACTCAGCTGCCACGGGAGTGATAATGGGATCGTAAGAACTGCCAAACAACTGCCGAAGGAGTTGTTTCGCCGGCGGTGGCGCTCGTCGCTGCACCGGAAGGGCCCTTTGTAAACGCTTCCTACGGTGGGTGTTGAGCGGTAAATTACGCCGAGATGCGGAACGACTCTTGACACTGCGTGCCACCTCCGTTCGCATCAGTAAATCAGCACATAAAATTGATTACCATCGACTTACGGGCAATTGCGGCATAATTAGCTGGCTCAATCCATCTGCAGCGAAAACTTATCTTCACGATTTATTCAAAAGCGCTCGGCTGCTGCTGCTGCCCCTAATCGAACGGAAATGCCCGGCCCGGGCTGGTTATGCTGCCTCAGTGCGCTCGATTTATCGCATCGCAGCATCGAAAAGTCCGAACCGAGCATGTTCCATCATCGCTTGAAATCCATCATTAGCTGTTATTATACACTAACGACTCGCGCACAGGCCCTCCCTGTCGTTCGGTGCAATCCGGGCCGATCGATAGACGCACACACACATGAACCCGCTCTGCCGGACAGTCGGCTTCACTCGCGGTCACCATTGTGTCGCTAGGGCGAGCTAAATTATTCGCATATAAACTGCTTAACAGATGATTAAATCAATCAATCAGCCTATATGCGCATCGCGAATCGCAAACATCGGATCGCTCGGATGTACCCGGCTGGCGGCGTGATGGATTAGACATCCGGCAGCCACCACCCCACCCCACCGTCTGGCAACATGTTGCTGAACGATCGATTTCGGCAAACTTTAAGTTTGCTGCCGAAGAATTTCCCGACAAACCCGAATTTCTTCGCCGACTTCTTCCCCACGACACAACGAGTGTGGCACAAATTTAAGCCAGCGCGTTCCACCCTAATGGTGCTCGCAAGGTTACTAATTGAATTCCTCGACAAAGCTACGCGCGCTCGCCCGCTGCAGCGGCCGCCCGAGCGTTTCCTGTCCTAATATTTCCGCGTCCACGGGAAGCGCACCCATCGCGCCGCGTCGAGCGACAATCTGCGGCCCAACTGGCGCTACATGCCCACGGCGCCCCGGGCTCGGGATGCAGAATTTAATTACACCGCAGCGTTCGTCGCTCACTCCGCACACGCGGGGCGCCGCGCTCCTGCTGGTGGAGACGCCTGGTCATACACTACACGCCCGCGCTACCAAGCGGAATCAAACCGACCGAACATAACACACAGCAGCGCCCGAAGGTAGGCAAATGTACGTACACCGAAACGGATGTATGTAGGTTACGCCGCGGCGGTACACAACAACGCTGCCTTACACGCCCGACATGTTTCTGTGTATGTGTGTCTGCATAAAGTTTCTTCAAAATTGTTTACCACCGGTATACCCACGGTTGCTCCGGCTGCTCCGGGTCCGTTTCCAGGAAAGGTTTCTGCAAAAATGTGCTGCACCATAAGAAGAGGAACTCTGCAACAACCCACCGGGAGTTTGCTAGAACGTGTAGCAAGTACTGCATCGGAATTTCATTGAATTATGCTTGTGTAATGGAATAACGAGATCAGCTGAAGGTACCGGGCCGGGGATGACCTTGTGGTTTAGAACAAGATTAACTAATACAATTGGAATAGTTTTACTATTTTTATTCGCCTCATAAATAAATGAGGTTTAGGAGCTCTTTAAACGCCATCTGCCCAGCGTTCGATCGACCCGACCGTTCGACGCATTAAACTGATGAAATTAATTATCGATCTCGTCCATCTCGGCCCATGCCGCAAGCGCTTTCCGAAGGGGAAACTCGCACTGGGCAAACGTGGATACCAATCAGACCTGATGGCCAATGATGGCGCAACCGCCAAGACACACGGGTCAAACATACGAAAGCGCACGCCACAGGATAAGCGCCGGCGGCGCTATCGAGATGATAAAAGCGTAAATGATTTTCTTAATTAAATAAATCTCCGGTAATTGAAAAATAATATATATCTCAAGGCAGGGCCCGAACGGGTGATGTGTCTTTCGTGCCGGGCGCGCGTTCGCTTTCCCGCACAACAGCAATTGTTTGGTTTCCTTTATGTCTCCGTCGTGTGTCGGGGCCGTCGGCTAAGACGCGTCAAATCGCCACGAGCTTACGGCCAGTCGATTACACACGGACCCGGCGCAATCCCTGCGCCTTTGTGGCCTGGTGATAGACGCGTGCGGAAATAATTTCGTTTCGTTCCGCAGAAACTTCACCCCGACGTTGCCCGTTGGTTTGGGGCGTGATGGAACGCCCGTATGGTGTATTTATCTTTGGCATAAACGAATGACTGATTACACACCGTCCTCGGCAGCGCACACACAAACACAGCGTCACGAAAGTAATAGAATCATCTTAGACCAGCCGGTTCGCGGTCGCACTCGCGTGCCGTGGCAGTAAACGTCACGTAAAGTTAACTTTGCCTTCCCCTTTTTTCCGGTGCCAACGTGTCGAATCCTTCGCACCCCGCGCTCCGTGGTGTACGCATTAATTAAACGCAGAGAAAGTTTGCGCGTAAGGTCGCGTACGGCACCAGCACGGCCGCCACGAAAAGTTCCGTGCCGTAACGTCAATTGAGTTAATGTTTTCCCACAAATTTGCTCTATTTGCACATGCTCATATGAGTTTTTGTCAAAGCGTCAGCAAACAAAGGACGGGGCGCCTTAGGTTATTAAAACACCGCTGCCAGCACGCACGGTGTGCCACTTCATGAGAAAATGTGCCGTGATATTTTAAAAAAATGTATCCCAAACAGGCGGCGCTTTGTTTGACTTCAAGTTATCAATCGAGAGCACCGAATTAAAAATTTCCCCTTTCATTTGCATGCCCGCATTATGCATCATAATTATGCAAGACAAACACACCCATGTTGCGCCTTTCCGGTGGCAACTCGTTGCAATTTGACGCCTCCGTCGCGAGCTCTTAATTTAATCGCACCGCATCGCTCGCTTTAAGTAATTTAAAGCAACATCCGGTGCGGCGGGTCACGTCGCGTACGCGGGCTCGGGTAGCTGCTCAAACTGCTCATAACCGAATTATCCGTCACCCAACCGGGTTGACGGGGAACAACACACGGCCCGACAAACATGTTTGTTTCGTTTGCAGCTCATTTCGCGCGTGCATTTATTTTTTTGTGTTAATATTCATCGAATTTTTCGCACCCGCCCGGCCCGGCTTCATCACTTACATCAGCGTGCGGGTGCAGCGAAAGGGAAGGTGTAAAAAAAACCCGGTGAAAAACACCCACATACACCCATACATTCGCACCAAATTGTCACTCCAGCGGAAAATCAAATTGAGCTGACATTTTTCCCATCATTTCATCGGCTGGCAGTTTCGGTTTTCTTCCCATCTTTCGCGGGTTGATTTGCCCGGTTGGGTGTGTGTGTGTGTGTATGCAAAAATACAGCGCCCCCTCGTTGTTGTGCAGTGTAAGCATCAGTGGATTCTTTCCACCGCCCGATCGCCAGACACATGAGCGCAAATTTTTGATGGGAACCGAAAAATCGCGTAATAAATATTCAGTCTATAATTCATCAATTCGTGTTGCTGTCTGCATCGCGTCGTCGTCGTCGTCGTCGTTCTTGTCTTTTTTGGAACTGTGTTCTATGCGATCACTGCTGCGATTCGAACGATAGCGGCCGTGCAACACAGGCACAGGATCCCGCGATGTCACCTTTCGCCATGCTAGCAAACAGCCAGCGCACCGATACGATACGATACGTTTGAGCCCTGACAAGTACTGGACGGCCAGTGGTCCACTTCAGTGACTTCAGCCGTGCCGCATCAGTAACCTGCCCGATCCGTAGCGCCTGGTCATCCAATCGCGCCAAACATGCAGCGGATTGTGTTTGATGCAGAGCGTTGGCGTTCTTCAAGAGCATAGGCCACCGAATACAACGGCTCAGAATATGAAATAAAAAAGCACCGATTCGCCTCTATTCTTTATTCACGCGTGTCACAGGATGGCGTAGAGCCGGCACGGCACAGCATCCATTGTTCCAGCTCAACCATCGTTTTGCCATAGCGGCAGTACAGCATCCGGAAATGCAAACACATCCTACTGCTTTCGCCACCGCCTTCTGCCGTCATGCAAGTTGAATCTTCGGCGCGGTCCTTTTTTGGAACGCCAAAGGCTTCCCTTCGGATCGATTTTGAATGTACAAACAACCCACTGACGCGAGTTCATTCGTCTCCGCTTCTGTCGCGCTTGCTACACACATTTTTCACGTGCAAAGAGAAATATTTTTGATGAACTTTATGATGCATTATGATTAATTGATCTTTGTAACCCCACGGTCGGCCGGGTCGAGTCCGGGTCGTTCTCAGCCCTTCCCGGATGGAAGTCTATTTTCAGGCACCGTGAAACCATTAAAAAATGATCGTTCGAACAACTGCAAACCGACTGTCGCACGCTGCACAAGTTGATTGATGGTCTTAAGTTTAAAGAGAGCTTAACGGATACAGATTTTTAAACCGTTTAAACCATTTATCGGGCTCGGCGTCAGTGTGGCGTACCATACAGAGCTATTGGATTGATTTTAGTGTTATTAACCATAGCCCACATCGCAAATCATTGTGATCCTGGTGAGGAACGAGCGCGTTTCACGCGTTGCGACCGTCCACCGCAGATGATTGACAGATTAAAGGGATTTGGCGTGCCACACAATTATACGATCGTCCATTCCACGTACGAGTGGTTTAAGCGGTGGCCAACACGGGCAGGGGGATTGTTTTTATGGCATCATTTAATGCCTCATTGAAATTATGATCTCCCCGCGCACACGTGAACTCCACCACGCGACACTCTACAAACACTGCAGCTAACCCCAGCTGGCTAATGACAATAACTTCTCACTCCGGTCTCCACTCTCCCATTCCATTCGCCACAGGTGTCCTGGATGCGCAAGCGGGATCTGCACATATTGACGTCCAACATCTACACGTACACCGGCGATCAGCGCTTCTCCGTAATCCATCCGCCCGACTCGGACGACTGGGATCTGAAAATTGAGTATGCACAGCAGAAAGATAGCGGAATTTATGAGTGTCAGGTGAACACGGAGCCGAAAATAAATCTCGCCGTTTATCTGGACGTCACAGGTTAGTACAAGCGTAGTGTGCGGGTGAGTGGGGGAAGGAGCGGGGACGGGATAGGGGAGGCAGAACAACTGGTTTTCCCTTTTAAAGGTGGTTTTTCCCTCTCTTCCTTCCACAAACCGTTCTGCATACCGTCCAATCTCTGTCCCTTTTCTATGCTGTGCCTCCCGAGCGTCCTGAATCCTTCGTTTCTTCCGTTTTCCGCTTATTAGCTTATAACTTAGTCTGGTTTGGATGCCTCTGATGGAAACTAGAACGTATTGGTGTTATGTTTAAGTGTTTAATTTTAGTCTACTAAAACTGTGCGTTTACAAATAACTTTCTGCTCTTAGACTTTAGGCACACACACCTTAGAATTAGTTGTCCTTTAGTGGATTTCAAGATATATTGTTCTATCAATTATTTCTACAGTACACCACAACCCAATATCTGTTAGTCTAGTCGTCTCTGGGGTCTGTCGGATTCAAACTGATCTACAAATATATGTCGGTCTAATCTTCCCGTCCATTAAAAGCATCTTTAGCACACGCACACACAGCACAAGAGCACAGCTTATGTGTCTGTGTTGACAGTCGTACGAACTTAAACAGAACAGACAATAGAAACCGCTCCAAAGAACACTGTAACGATGCCCCTTCAAGTCTTAACCGTGTTTCCGATCGCGCTCCTTTTGTGCGAACGGACAATGGGGTCGATTTTGCCAACCGGCTCCGGGATGGTCCACAGCACAGATAGTGTCATGTAAGATAGGCAAGGCGTGTGAAGAGCAGAGCAGAGCGTTCGTTCCCGAACGCAACATTGAGGGCGGAAAAATGGAATGCCCGGAAATGCACGTCACCATTCGGCCGTCGAACGTTCCGTGTGGCTCGAGGGCACAAGGGGAAGAAACCCGATACGACGAAAAGGTCAAGGATGAAAGGAAACCCATCGACTTTTGTGAGTGTACGTGTGTGCGTGCATGCGTGCGTTTGTGTGTGTGTGTGTGGAGGATAAAAGTTGTGGCGACCTTTTCGGTTTGACTCTTTATTTCTCTTCCTTCTAAATGACCCACCACGCCACGCCGGTCGCGCCAGTCGCCAGTCCACCGATTTGGGCTAGTTGACTTTTGCGAAAATTTTATTCTTCCCAGAACTTGTCGTTGAACGGAGGGCAGAGAATGGAGATGTTTCGGCACAATAGATTTTGAAGTCAAAGCTTCGCCCGGGCCCTTTTGAAAATGTATTCCCATTTCGGTTATGGTGCCCCGATCCGTCGGGAAATCGAACGTTTATAATCAACCAACTCTGGGAGGGCATGAGAAGAGGCGGGTTAGGAGTGGTATAAAGTTGTGCAATCCGGCTCACAATGAAGATCGTTTGTCATTCATTTTATTACATGTTGATTAAGCTTATGCGCAATCAGTCAGACATTCAATGAGCGCAACCCGGACGCAGAAACGTTCCTCCACGGTTCGTCGTGGTTTCAGGCATCTCAAGCATCGCTAACGTTAAAATATACGCCTCCATTAGCTCATCCTGCGCCCGGCCAAAGAAGATAACACGCATTAGTTTGTGTGCTAAACCACACGCCCGCCTGACACCTTCCAATAACACATAAATTTCCGGCAAAACAATGTTTTGTCAACCCGGGGCCGGTAAAACTCCGGTGCCCCGTTCGCCCGGCGCGCAGAAATAAATCTTTCTCCACTCGAAATCTGGCTGGTTGGTTTTAGGCCATCCCCCGAAATCCATTAAAAGCTCGATTTCTTTTCTAACCCCCCCCCCCCCCCCGGCCGGTCCTACCGGTATGTCCTAGTCCCGGTCCACCACACCTTGGCAGGATTTTATGTTCCAACCTTTTCTTATTTCATTTCGAATTCGCCCTCCATGCGGCCGTCCGGTCTTTCCCTCCTTCTTCGGTTTGTATGTGTGTGTCGTTGCTTTATTTTATTCTGCTCGCCACGTACCCTGGGTACTCCCTGGGTCTGTCCTGGCGCTGCTCCGTACCGCTGCTCGAAAAGTTCCAACAAAACAAGCAATTTTTCATCTGATCCTGCTGCTTGCGTTTTTGTTCATTTTTGCTCCGACACCGACCCACCATTACTCTTTACTCCCCCATTCGCCCGCATCATGTTGTCCTGCCACCCTTCTCATGCTCTCTCTCTCTCTCTCTCTCTCTCTCTCTATCTTTCTGTCTATTTTTTTCTTTTTTCCACCCGCATGCTGTACAGATGAACGAGAATTTGCCCAAGATTTCTCCAAGTATGGTCCAAACACTGGAGGGAAGCACTTTATCGGTGCCATTGGACTAGGTAATGGATCATATTTTTTCAGCTTCAACCCGATCCCCACACACCCTCGGCACAGAGATGCCCCTCTCTCATTCCCGTTCCCTTCTCCCTTCGGCCTGCTCCGACGCCAGCCCAGCCTAGTAACCCGGTCGCTCTCCTCCGGTTTGGTTTTGCCTTTACCGCCAAAGCCATTGCTCGACAATACCACATAATATATCTTCGTACGATGCTCTTTTTAATGTCAAGGGGGGGGGGGGAGGGATAAACACACACACACACACAAGTGCGCACACGTCTCTCGAGGTTAAAGTTCGTAAAGCACCTAAAGCATATTTTAACGCTCGCATGCAGGAGGATTAGCTGGAATGCATTAATAAGCGCGCTTTGTTTTCTGGGCGAGCATTTTCCAGTTGCCCGTGGAAAGTCATCTCGCGGTACCAGTCGTACGCTGATGAACAAAAGCAATTCAAAAGCTGTCCGCAAGTGTGGGGTTTAATTCATTGCAGAGCTAATCCTATGGTGTGGCGCCGTATGCGGCTACCTTTAGAGCATTCCGCGTAGCGTTTTTCCGTTCCCGGTGGCTTAAAAATAGCATCCTGAAGCATTCCTCCAGCGGTACTTAACGTGCGCGTACCTTTTTCATGCCCAAAACTCATGCCCAAACTGATCTAATTGAACTTCAATAGAATTACACCCGCGACAACGGCCTGCTTCCTTTCATTTCCGTCTTTACCGAACGCGTTCCGGGAATCGCTTGTCCGTTTTTTCCCCCCTCTCCGATGGTCAAATGTAATTTGCCTAATAAAGCGCGGAAGAAGTGTCGAATGGTAGCCCTCAGCACCTTTTTTTTCTCGGTTGTACATCGATTTGCACAACAGAAATATCCCTATTCCACTCCAATGTCCCACTTACAGCAAACCATCGCGGGAACCGGGTTTCCGGGTTTCCCGAACCGGAAAGCCTTCCGAAGAGCCGCTCACTTTGGCGAGGCAGAAATTTAATTACAATAGCAAATGGGCTGTTTCTCACGAGCGCGCGGCGCCAGTTTTTAAGTGCCATAAAATGTCCTTCAATTGCGACAAATTGTTTGCAGATGGTATTAATTTTCCTTCTCGGCGAGTCATTGTCGCCCGGGCGCGCGTCGAGTGTGCCAAGAGTGTCGAGTCAGGCTGGCGCACTCCGCCCGTCACCGTGAGGTTGAACGATTTTTGACACCAGCCGCCGTCCCGGGTCCCGGGGCGGTCTTCGCCACACATCATCGTAACGAAGAGTTCGAAGCCGCCCAGCGCCTGCATGTGATGACTTTCGGAGGGCTGAAAAAACATCTTCATACGATGCTGGCCCGCTGCTGTTGTCACCACGGCTAGGAGGCATTCTTCTAGGGGAGAGCCGTTTCTTGGTCGTTTTGGAAAGCTTCATCATCACCACCACCACCACCACCACCACGACCGGAATAGCAAACCTGAGCCTTATCGCAGACCCATTTATTTTCATTAGTCATTTGTGCTGTTTATCCTTTATCCTAAGCCGCCGCACGTTCCACGGGGAAACTTGATATGTGCACCCATCTCGGTGTTTTCCTCCCAGCTCTTTGAAAGTGTCGTTTGCTCCGCTCGTTGTCATTTAATTTTCGCCGGCGCAAACACACGGCGCGTCGGCGCACGATCACCTTCCGCACCGGTCCCGGAGGCGTCACGCGTTGGCCGCTTTTTCCTGCCGTGTTCACACCGAAACTCGTCCGTCCTGATGTGTTTGGATGGATTTTCCTAAGCGTTAACTGTTTTTCAAGTCACACTCATTTAGCATCACATACGGCGTGACGGGGAGCGGCCTGGCGGGCATCCGGGCCCGCTCGGTGAAGAAGCACTTCACGGAACTGTACGCTCCAGCGCCACCGTTTGGGATGTGACGGAGGCTCACCAAGCATGACTTCTCGGGCCGGCTGTAATGCGAAACATGAGACCGGCTGGTTATTTGTGTGCCGGTTTTTTTTTGTTGCCTCCCATGTTCACGGCGCTCTTTTCGTTTCGATCCGAGATGTCCGAGACGCTATTTTGCTGGTAACTTGTATGCGGCTCGCTTTTTCGTTTTCGTTTCCACACATCTCACCGTCAGGTAAACCGCGTCCGAGGAACGTCCCGTGAGCGGTTGTTACATTCGCTTCTGCTCTTTGCCGATGAAAGGGGTCGCCCAAAGACAATCGCCGTTCGCCGTTCTCGTGTTCTCGGGAAAATTCGATTCGACACGGACGCGGACATGGGCGTGCGCTTCACTCACACGGCTCGCGTCGAACGGAAGCCGGCACGGGGATGATATTTTAAACGGAACACGATATCCTAGCAAATCCTTAATCGGCGGTGCCGCATTACATTGCCGCACGCTCCGTTACAATCGCATACAAACCAACCATACCATTCGGGTGTTCGGGTCGACTTTCGCCCACGAAATCCCTACAGCGTGTGTCTGGGTGTTTGGAATTCGGCCCGAGCGCCAAAAGATAACGCCGTGGCGTAGTGTGGTGTGGTGGTGCTCGCGAGAAGGGAGGCAAAAAAGTGTGAAAATTTGTGAACATCCCACGCCGTAAGCTGGGTGTGAGAATGTAAAAATTTAAAATTAGACCGAACCTTATCAACACCAGCCCAAATTGAGGATTAAGTAATGATTCCGGGGTTGGTTTGTGTGTTTGGTGCCGCAAACCCTGTCCCTGCCGGATACCGGGGCTATGGTCGGTAACGCAAATTGGATGTAATTTTGAGAATTTACACTTAAATTCGATTCCGTATCGATCTGCAGGGAGACCGTAATCCGATAAATTATGAGCCAGCTGGACTAATCCTCGCAATGGTGGTGTGCGAGTTTTAGTAAAACCAGGTTCTCTGTGAATGTTTTCCAAACAAATTTATGCTATTTTAAACGGCTTGCTTCGAAGCTCTGTTTTCGCTGGACTCATTTGAATTTGCAAAAATTCCATCCCCTGTTTCGTTCCCAGCGATAGCGCCCAAACGCCCGAAACTGCTGGTTTCGTCCATGGCTGGATGATTCATTTGAATGCAGTATCATTTTTCATACTCATGAATGTAATTCTTCACAATCATTTGCTGCACTATTTTTCACCCGGAACGTGTTCCACCTCCCCCCGGACGGACCAATCCCTTTGCTGCACACGCCAACACGCGAGGCGCCCGGCGCGCTGCTATCGCGATGAGAAAGCCAAACGAGTTACAAATTTGCTCTTCCGTGCGGGCCAACTGTTTTGCACAAATAAACTTCATCCGAAATCCCACACAACTACCCACTGACAGCAACAATAACGCCCATAATTCATCGCACGACGACGACGCCGCCGCCGCCGCCGCCGCCGGAGCAGACTTTGGCCACAGAAATGCAACAGCAGCAGCAGCAGTGCAACCGCACGGAACACCGACGGTGAATGGCAAAAAGTGAATTGGTTGCATATGAAGCAACAGAACAACGGGAAAAGGCGGGACGGATGAAAAAAACCGACCCCCAAACACTGGCCCATGTCAAACGGCAAACGAAGAAAAGTCGTCCCTATTTGTAGCCGTGGCACCGTGCGCAAGCAGGAAGCGAAGAAGCCGAGGGGTGGGTTTTCAATTTTTGAATTGTATTGCTTCCATTACCGACTTGCCGCCCATGTCCGCTTTGGATTGTGGACACTCTTCGATAACAATAATGGAACAGCGCCCCCCCACACGAGCAAGCAAAACATGATTTGCCAGCACAACAACGAAAAGCACCCACATCCACACACAAACGGAGCGATAACGGAAGCTCTACGTAATCTTTAACTGCCAGAACGACTTTTTGACGTACCGGACCGGGGGTCTTACACACACAACGACGACGAGCAAGTTTATCTATTATGCAAATGTTGATGCTCGATGGCGCGCAACAGAAGCGCCCCCGGGCGAAACTTCATTCCGGGTGCGGGTTTCGGGGTGGGTTTCTTTATTTTCTAAACCACGCCGCGTCCGCCGGCGAACTGTGCCGGTGACAAAAATGGCGTACAAGCCGGAGCCGGAAACTTGCGCTAGATTACGAATAGTTTAGAGAATCGCCGGGAGCACACATCCTTCTGTAAGCAGCTATCAGATGGAGACCGCGCCATCACACACGCACACATGTCCTCGGCTGCGAGCTAGGAGCGGCGGTAGTGGCATCACCAACAACAGCCAGGCGACATAATCCGCTGCTGCAGCGTGCAATAAATCATTTCCTTTATGTGAGGATTCGCAGTTTGCTTCTAGATTGGTGTGGTTGTTGTTTTTTGTTTCTGTCTGTGGTCTTGCGTTCCCCAAATCCCCACGGTTCGGTGCTCTTTTCGTCGGTTTCGCCGATCGCTCGACGGACGTCGTGCCGGATCCTTAGCCTTTCCGTGTTCGGTTTTTCTGGCCCAGCCGGGGGATGTTGTTATCTGTTGAATTACACTATCTCGCTGTCGTGTGCTCTCTACGTCACCCGTGTGCCATTCACGGCTGACACGCTGCTCTGTAACAGCACGACGACGACCCCTTTCCCGGTGGCTTAAGTACACATTCATATTTCCCTGGAACGCAAGGAACCGGGGACATATGAAAGTTCTCGTCCGACCGATTGATGCCACCGCAAATGGTGCGCCCGGAACGACAACGCTACACGGCAACGCAATTACTTAAACGTCAAAACAATGGCGAATGATAAATAAGCGTCTTTTCATGTGCATAAGTATGTTGCGTTCGGTCGGTTTCCCCGGGTCGGCGATTCCCACGGGGACGATCATAAATTTGAATAAATAATCCCCACGTGGTGTTGGTGCTGCATGGCGTACATCTTGGAGGCGCGCGTACGCGGATTGTTAATTCTGCGTGTGTTTCGCGTGTGCAGTAACGGCTTCCTGCAGCTCTCGGCTACCGGAACCGTTCGCAACGCGCCCGGACTTCAAAGCACGGCTGATCTGCCCGGTTGATGAGATCCCAATTAGGTGAAATTTACCTTGCTAATGGAGGATTTATGCAGCGAGAGCGCGCGAGGCGAATGCAACGCTAAGGCAGGCGCGCCTTGGGAAGATCGTTTTGACTAATACGTGCGCACTTAATTTGCCCGCGAGGGCCACGCTCGTATGTGTTCCGGGGCGAGGATTAATCCGCCCGATCCGACCGTTCCCGTGGCCCGCGATGTTTATGAGCTCCGCGCCGTACTCCGCCGCTCGTTGCAATCATACGCGATTCATTACTGATCCGCATCATTGCACTCAATTTAATGCTCTTAAACGCTCACCTGAAGCGGGGCTGATGGCTGATTTACGTGACTCCTGCCGCGTCCGTGCGTGCGTGCGTGCGAGCGGGTAGCGATCGGTTGATAGTTTGCTCGCATAATCGCAAAGCCCCGGCACACGCGGATTCTTCACGCTCACTCGTTTTCCGTTCCGTTCCGATAAATTGTTTAATTCCCGGTCCCGGTCCCGGTTCACCGTAGTTGTAGTTAATAACAGCGCGGAGTTTAATTGAACACTGCACGTTTAATCCGGACGACCGGGCGCATGGGAAAAAGCGCAACATGGACGCTCGCCAATAACTTATCGTCCGGGATGCTCCATCCAGCCCGGGCTGGCGTGTTTGGCGGATTTGGTGCGACATGGTCAGCGGGCGACTTTTATCCCCATCGATCGATCGATCGGACGCTCCTTTCGCTTCGCTGTGTTCGACCCTGCAGAGCTCCCCCCTGATAGACTTATGAAAAACATTCATGCTGCACTTTGCTCGCCAACCAACCAGCCACGCTGGTTTCATAAATCAACGCCACGTTAATCTCGAATCATTTATTATTATTGACCATCACTTCTAATCTTTGCCCAGCGCACCGCGCCAGGTGCCACGGGCAGCTGGAAACGCGCGTGGGACAAAAAAGAACGCTTTTAAGCACTCCCGGAAGGCATCCCCGAAGGCTAATAGTGGCGCTGGGAATAAATTTGCATCTCCTGCTCACGACGGAGCGCATTATAAATACATTACATCAAAAACAACCCGTCCACAACCCGTTCGGGTCCCAAATCCGGCATCCGGTTCCCGGAAGGGAACACTAACACGTGTAGTTCATTACTATTTTTCCACTCTCAGCCCGAGTGCTGCGTGGATGCGTGGCAAATAGAGCAACGACAGTGAAAAAAAAACTAGCATTTTCCCCCTCCTAAAGCGCCTGGTGCTGGTTCGTGTTTGGCCCTGTTGTTGCTTCCACCCAACCCGTCGGCACGGAACACGACTCCGGGCGCACCGGCGCGGGAGCTTTCCGGGACTGAAATATAGCGTTGTTTCGGTACGTGAAAGTGATTTTTAATGGTATTATTTATGGACCGGTACGCTTTAAAATTTGCTTAAACAATTTATCAAACACCATACACAGTTCACCCCACGGGACGAGGCCAATGGAGAACTTTTCTCTCGAGCCGTCTTTTTTTTTTGTTTCGTTTTGTTGTTTCTGCTCTGCTGTGGTTCCGGGTGCGTTTACTGCAGTGCCCGTTCCCAAACAGGGAAGCTTCATTACGTTCCAGTCAGCCAGCCTGCCTGCCAGCGGGCCGGCCAATTTGTTTATATCCCATGCATATGCATGTCACACACAGAAACACACACGCGCGCCATGGTGTGTCCTGCGTAACTGCTTTATCCACCCAACAGCAGCATTCCGTAAGCCTATGGGGACCGGTCTCACCTTTATCAACATTTCCACGGCCCACCGCCCGGGGTGGTCCGGGTCGAAAAATGAACTCGCCCGAGCCGAGCCGCTCCCAACAGCCGTATTATCTCGGAGCCCCCCGTTCCCGTCCATTACCGGAGCGTTCCTCTTACGGGGGATAACCGAATTCCGATACGGTATGCGACAGCACGGTACGCACACCAGAACGGGCGCACCCTCGAGCGAGCGACAACCGATGCAGACTTCCTTCCTTGGGTCGCCGGGGACACGATGCAAATGGCCGAATCTGAGTTCGGTGTCCCGACGCCCGGTGGACACGGTGGGGATAATTATAATGATATTATAAGCGTTCGTCGCACTACCGAATCGAATAACTTTATTTTCCACCCATTTAACACCCATCGCCACCTCGCGCCCGTTTGGTGGTCGGCTTTTTTTTCGAACTGCATTGTTACACTCACTTTGTGTGACCCTCTCTCTCTCTCTCGCTCTTGCTCTCTTTCCCTTTGTGTGTGGGTGAATTGTGTTGACAGAAAAACGCTCTTTTTAAATCCATTGCCTTACACGAAGACCATTTCGGGGACGCTGCTTCCTTTGGCGCAGCCATGTTTTCTGGACGGTGTTTGCGTTTGAATTATAGTCTCGGCTTCCGGTTGCAGGTGCAAAACTGACTTTCCATTACCCCGGGCCACAAAGGCCGGTGGACGACGGAGAGATAATAATTTCCCTCGGTGGAAAATAAAAACGCCCGCGGGAAAGAGTTTCTGGTCCGGATTTACCCGGATTAAGTCGATAGACGCACGGTGATCATTATCGTGGGCGGTTTGTTGTGTGATTTCCCCAATTCCCTTTTCCCACGCGCACCATGACGTAAACAATGCACGCTCCAAGCAAAAGCCTGATCCATCCGGGGGTTGATTTTGGAGTGGATTTAATTCACCGGCTCCGTTCGATTCCCGCAAACCCACCTAGCCTGCCATCATTTGCGTACCAATACAGGTGCCTTTTTTCTGGTTCCATTTCCCTTTATCTCCCTACCGGCCTTTAGACTAACGTAACGAGATTAAAATCGTTCTTTTTTCTGCGAGTGTTTGTGTGTGTGTGAAAGCTTTGCGTGAAAACACCATTCCGCTCGTATTCTTATTCCACAAATTTCACCAACCTTTTGCCGAAATCGGGTGGGTTTTATTCGAGGCACTGATTCATTTTTCATGCTCCTTTAGTAGAATTTCATTAGGGACCCACATTGTGCCTACACCTACGCCCTATCTAGCAGGAGAAAAATGGCGACGAATGTTCGCACCAAATTTAGATTTCCAACAAACGACATTAAAGCGAAACGAGTGGCGCGAGATTGACTGATTGAAGTTATCGTGACCCAAAATGGTGCCCCAAACAAAAAAAAAAACACGCCTCGCATTACGCTGTCACTCGGGCTTTTGGTGAGATAATTTGATGCATTCGTCAAACTTCCGCACGCCCTCGCACAAAACAACCCAAACATGACGTGACTTCATTCGCTAAACAAACACAAACCACGCGTCCTCGGACCGCACCCCTCACGGCCAGCGAAAGTTGTGTTATCAAACAACAGCGGCGGACTAGGAAAGGCAGCAAAAAAAGTGTCGGCTGCTCTCTACAACTCATCGTCGGGAAAACACTCTGTTATATAAAAATGAAAACTCTCCCTTGAGGGGTTTCTGTGCTTGTTGTTTTGTTTTGCTCTTTCCCGTTCGGCTTTTCCCTCTCTCAAACCGAGTCTCAAGCACTCACACACACACACACACTCCTGCCCGGTGGTGTTCATTTGTTGCAGCGTTGCATGTTTTCATTAAAATTCATTTTCAATTTATAATCATTAAAGTGCGCTCGCTACTTACCATTCCGTAGCGTCGTCGTGTCCGCCACGGCTTCTCCTATACGTGGCCGTAGTCAGCGACGTTTGCAGCGCCTGATACGATCGTGGGAACCGTGCATCGGATAGTGAGGACGGAGCACGAAAAAAGGGAAATCCATCCACCCACTCGCGCCCACCCGCACCGAAATGAAGCTGAACAAAATGACGGCGTACAACAACGGCGGCCTTCCACCGGGGCGAAAACAGGGGGTTGGTTTGATAAAAATTGAAATTGTCAATCGAGAAAGCAACATACAGTGTCTGTCCCCACGCTCCCCCCCACCTGGCCGGGCGCAAACGGCACGGCCATAGTTTCCGATGGGGTTGCACGCACGCATGCACAACTGCACCTTAATGACACCACCACCACCACCACCACGAGCCTCACGCGAGCCTCGGCGAGGCGTCCGTGCAAGCGAATGAGCTTTTCAATAAATAACACTCTGAATCCGACAGCCGGCTTTCCCGCCCTGGCACGGCACGGCACGGCACGGAAAAAGGCACGGAAACACTCGCCCCGGAACACATTCCCGTGGCGTAGATTATTTCGAAACCAGCGGCAAATCAGCAACTACACAGAGCCCTTGCCCGCGCGCTCGCTGCGCGAAAGGGACGGCCGGTTGACATGCAAATTAAACTCAAATTAAAGTAGTATATCTACCCCCGCGAACACCACCCGCTGTCGCCCGTGGCGTGACGAGGCTGGTCACGATCCCCGGGCACGATGGAACTATCACTGTCGGTTCTAATTTATGCAGCGTGAAGTGATATTAACGATGGTGTGATAGCTAAGGAAAGGCACACCCCTAATTTCTCATACCACGCTGCCGTGGCCGTGGCCGGTTTGTTTGAGTGGGTCGGGCACCCATTTCAACACCAACGGCGTGCGCGCGCGCGCTCGCGCGCCCGCTTACATGCACGCAAACTCCAGCGAAGACCCACCATTCCGGGTCCAAATGGCGTCCGTGGCGCTCCAGTGCCAATTCACACCCGCTCGTGGACGTGGTCGATTACGTGATGGTTTTCTGGCCTTTCTTTCGGTGTTCTGCACACCCGGGCCCCGGGTGAAACTCTTAGCAGTGGAACTGCTAATGCAACCACCACCAAAAAACACTCTCAAGCAGCGCCGATCGATCGGTTCGAGTCGACTTTGTGCGGCGTAAAACTTCACCCTCTCATTTGTTCTCGCTCAACTCGTTGGCCCATTGGCAAACAAAGAGAAAAAAACGCCAAAACTACCGAAACAATACAACAAACAACACGCAAAAAACAACTCGCAAATACACCGTAGCGAGTATCGTTGGGAAAACAGGGAAAACGATACTCGCTACGGGCGCGCTACGCCCGGAAGTGTGCTTTCAATTGAACGCTAAATAAAAGAACCCCACTGACGAACGGTGCAGGCAGGCAGAGCGCAATAAAACCCCAGTGCGAAGCGACACGGCGCCAACGGAGAGCAGGCAAATTGATGGTTTTGTGTGTCTTTAATTTTTCACTATTATGCAAAACATTTCACCGTCACGCGAGCATGTCCCGACGGTTGCAACTTTTGCTTTCTGGGCAGCCCGTGCAGTTTTTCGAAATTCGCCGAGGCGCTTTCGGGAGGTGCCGCTACGGAAAGCGGAAGGCGTGCATAAATGAAGCTGCATTTTGGGGGGCTAATAGTGATGATGCTTGGTGGCAGTGACATGCTACAGTCGCTGGGAGGCGCACAAGTTTTCGAGCATAGCATTATAAACAGCATCCCGTCCAAAGCATGCTTTGCTGCTTTTGCCCGGAAAGCGATGGAGTCGCCTGGTACTTCAAGTTGAGGGCAATTTATTATTTTTATTCCACCGCGTATGCGGGATAATGGAGTGGCTTTCCGATGAAATCCCCAACACCGGCTAACACCGCCATCTAATTCATCCCGCTTGTTCGACGAATGTGAACAAATCCCCCCTCGCGTTACGGAGTACGCATATTTCTACAGCGTTTCTCGTTTTAATCCACCCTTGATTTATAAACCTCCCACGAAGCCGCCGTACATGCGCATCGTCGATTGCAACCGCACCACGCAAAGCCCGAACAATCGAACTCCCAATATGTACCGCTCGCTTTATTGCAAAACCGAAATCCGGCCGGGGCGCTCGACTGTGTGCGTGTGTGTGTGTGTGTGTGTATGAAGGCACGTGGAATGTGCCAGGAATGTGTTGCGATGTTGCGAAAGCAAAACTTAAACCGTGCTCCACTCTCTCCAGGACTTTATAACTCCATTAAAAGCGATCTACCCGCCAACCGCGCCCGTTGCCACCGTCGAGTTACGGGGTTTTCGCCTTTTCACGTCCCAAGACCCACGGGTTCGCCCATCGAGTCCAGCGCCAGCAACAACGCCCGACTGCAATTGTTCCTCCGCCAGCAACAACAACATTCCCAATCCGTGTCGTTCTCTGCCGCTTTTAAAACCATTTATTGTTTGTGTGTGTGGGTGTGTGTTTGTGTGCGCTATCTCCACCAAACGACAATCGTAAATCATATATTAAAAGATATAAAAAAGTGCAACCAACCCCACCCAATCGTGCTGCCGCGCGCTCGAATAAAAGCTCATAATCTGGCAAACCGAACATGGGCGCTGGAACAGCCGCGTCGATCTCGGTGGTCTCGATGGAGCACGTTCGTACACTCGTTTATACGTACGATTCCACCCTTCGGCGTACGATTCCCCCCCGGGGGGGAGGAAAGGATGTTTATACTCGGTTGTGCCTTCGCCGCTCGTGCTCCTTGCGCTAACGTTATTATATTTTCGCTCTCTTTATTTCTATCCCCGGACGGGAACGGAGATCATTGATCGTGCATTGGGTAGGCAACGGGCAGATCCTTATCCTGTTTGTTTCCGCGCGCGCGTATACACTCTAATGGCGCACACAATATACCCGAACCCACTAACACAATCCATTATTGTGTACCGGCGGGCTGTTGCATCCGTGCGCGGAACTCGAGCCGAAACTCGCTGGGGTTGGGTTGAGCAAGGGCGGAGCAGAACAAATCGAAAGTATTTCAATCCGCCAAAGGAATGAGCGGCAACTTTTAATGCCTCCCATTATTACACAGCACAAATCCATGGCGGCGCACAACGACGCCGACGCCGAGGACGACGATGATGATGATGATGACGGTGCCACCGAGGGCGCCGGCAAACAGTCAGACAAGATTGCTCTTATTTATTTCGCCTTGGTGCTAACCACTGTTTTATCCTGTCATTATCCGTCTTTTATCGCCTGCGCTCGCCCGTCGGTGTGAGTGCCGGGGCCCCCTCTAGGGATACGGACGGAAGCCTCGATGCCACGTACCATCACGATACCGTCCCATCGATCCCGGCGAAGGAGGAAATGTTTAGCGGAATGTTAGCCGTGCCATACGAGAACACCAGCCACCATTGTGTGCAGGTATTGAATGGGGCCCGGAACGGTACGCGGGTTAAATAAACTCCACGCCGCCGTTCGACAATTGCACGCTGGTGGTTTCATAAGCTGCCGTGCCGTTTAACAAATTATGATTAATTCGCCGCTGTGGTGCAGGGCAGTGCGATGCTTATGGTTGCGAGTTGTTTATCGGCAAACTTGGAGCCTGTTACGTTAGTGAGAAATAGTTTGCAATTCATTACCATCGGAGTACGATACTTCCGAGCTTTGGATAGTGGCCGGTTATAAAATAATTGATCAGCTGGCAATCATTGTTTCCTGTGCGCTCCTTTATCAGTTGGATTGGATAATAAGTACGCAGCGTTGTATGGTATTGTTTGCTTGACCTTAGTCATTTGACTGCTAGTTTAGCTAGTTTCTATGATGGATGCTGTGAGTGACTTCTAGGGACATACCAAAGACGAGAGACAAGCTTGTGTGAAATCATCTACAATCAATCATCTGAGTATGATTGGATAGGCATGAACCACTAGGCCTCTGAGCCTACCCAACTTTATGGACCTTAAAAATTGTTATGGAGCTATAAGGATAAAACATATTCCTTCACGACATATTCAGAACCCATATGGTTAGAGTGTCCTTGTAATCTGACTCCATAATCTTCCTCGAACTCAGTATCTTTCTTGGATGAGAGATGAAAGCAAGCCCTGAATATCTATGGCGAACATATTAATGATTAATTGTTTGTTCTATATTTCAATTCCAATTGCTTTAGATATTTCTCATACCCAATATTAGCATAAGGCAGCATTTGGCATACGTTTTGTAAATAAAACATATTTGACAACAGATGAGATTTTTCGGAAAATATTGAAATCTAATTGATTGGAAATATTTGATCAGATCGAAACATTCATTATTCTGCGCACACAAACACACCCACTTTATCTGTTTTTCAACAAACTATTTGCATGCTGTACTCCGAAATGTATCGATTCTTGCATTCGGCGCTAGTGTACTCGTGCCGACGGAGTACAATGTGTTCAATAATACGCTTCGTTCCATTCGCAGAACGGTGCAGTTGATTAAAAATTCTTGACAAATTTGCATCACATTTAAGCCACAGTTGAAACGTTGTTTGACTTTCGCTCGTTCCTGTTACAACACGATGCTGCTGCTGCTGCTGCTGCTGGAATATGTCTGCCGCCCTGACCGCTCCCTCTCTTTACCGTGCCCCGTGTAGAATAGGTCCAATTAGAAAACCACCGTAACATATCTGTCATTCGTGCACAAATTTATCAATAGAAAGCCAGCCGGACCCTCGTCCCGTGCCATTTGCACACGGAATAAGTTCCGGAACAACTTCCTCGACGAAGGCACCGGCGGCGGTGGTACCATTTGCTTTCATCGCTGTGCCCATTGTACCGGGTCCCTCCCAACCGTTGGGGCACAATGCGGCTTCGCCGCTTCGACACCCGGCAAAAGGACAAAGGACCACGCCACGCCGATGGTCAAGCGTGGAAAGTTGTGCCGTTCGATTCGGGCGTCCGTAAAATCGACACCGAACACGGAAACGTGTCGAAATTACTGCTGCATGCAATGTCCCGCACAAACTATTCTAATTTTTGAGCCATTTTGCTGTCGTGCAGAGCGAACAAAAAAAAACATAGCCATGTGCCAGACGGCTATCGGTGTCTAGAACCGGTGTCCCAAACATCCAGCGCGAGAGATGAGGGACAGAAAAAAAGGCACAAAAAAGCTCGTCCAGCTTTGCCCGGCTACTAACTAAGCCAATGGAAGGATCGGCCGTATTAAGCTGCAAGCTTAAACGGCGTACATTTCGCGTTCCGGTCCGCAGAACTCCGTTTGGCACCGTACGGTCGTGTCACTGCTGTACGCTGCACCCTGCACTACAAAGAAGTCCTGCCCTGTGGCATCCTGTCAGCGACTAAGCTCATGTCGTACCGCTTCCCGAAACGAATCCGTAAATCCTCTAACACTTCATTGCCACTCACACCAACGCAGAGAGAGAGAGAGAGAGAGAGAGAGGGGCTCGGGGTGAGCGTGAATTAAAACGTTTCACATTTCCGCATGGGCTGTCAAAAAACCAAACTCCGACGCACATCCAGCCCGTCCAGATGTGACCCAGATCGGCGAGTTCTTTTTTGCTTGAAAGCCTGCCATGTCCGCCCCCTGTTGAATGATTGGTTTGGTGTGCATCTATTCAGATAAAAAGAACGCCGCCCGCAGTTCCCTATCGATCGAGGCGGGGGTGGGTTTTGATGGAATCCTGCTGCAACAGATGCAACTGCGTTCGGCTGCGTTGTAACGCAATTACCGCGGCAATGGCACTCGCAGCTGCGTTCCACCCGTGTGTGTGTGTGTGTGTGGAAGTCATTAGCTACGTTGGCCCGATTGCTCGAGCCGATTTCAATTCCGATTGGTGATTAAGTGGCGACGAGAGTTCGAAGTTTTATCGCTTTTTCTGTTCCCCCTATTACACTCCCTGTCCCAGTAGACACTTCCCTGAAATCACGTCCTGCTTCCGCTATACTATGGGTAGTGCTGCCCCTTACCACTCGTAGCTAGTGTTGGAGTCGTCCAAATAGTAACAGTTCGTTCTTTTCCCCGTAAACTTCACCGCGTCACTTATAGATTTTCTCTCAACAGCCGCCCGTGCTAAGATTATCGGCTCCCAGGACTTGCACGTCAAGAAAGGCAGCACCATCTCCCTGTCGTGTGTTGTGAATGTCCATGCATCGTCCATTTCGTGGTACGTTGGGGCGCGCTGTGGAGCGCCGGAACCCGCAAGCTAAGCGTTCTTCTTCTCTTTGTTCTTCTTTCTTTGCTCCCCCTGCAGGTACCACGGATCATCGATCGTTGACTTCGATTCCGCCCGCGGGGGCATCAGCTTAGAGACGGAGAAGACGGAAGGTGGCACCAGCAGCCGGCTCATGCTCACCCGGGCAACCCTACGAGACTCGGGCAATTACACCTGCGTCCCGACCGGCGCGATATCCGCCAGTGTACAGGTTCACGTTCTAAACGGTAAGCTCGCCCCCCCCTCGGATTCCCCGAACCAGTCACCACCTTTTCTCTCACCCGCAGGCGAACATCCGGCTGCAATGCAGACCAGCAGTGGCGTTCCGTGTCCGACGCACCAGACACTTATCCTTCTCTTTGTATCATTGAATAGTTGTAATCTTAGCAAATTAATCTTCTTCATATCAAACCTGCTCGAAACGGTACGTTTCCTGCTCGCCACAACGACCGCCAGCTTCCTTGTCCAGCTGCGCCGACTAGCCACGGCCACGACCGGCGCGTTCCTCGGCGTGGCGGCGTGCGGCCGCAAACCTGCTGGTGTCGTCCTGCTGGCGCTCGCCACGATCGGCACACGGCTGCAGCGGCATCCGGCGCGCTCGGACTCCGTTCTCACCCAGTCGAGATGATCTTCTTCACCGCGTGACCATACGAGGGCTAGTCCTGCTATCTGGGGTTGAAGTTCGACAGATCTGTGGCACTTCCGGACGCCGATTCACTTCTGGAACACCCCGAAACGGTGCGAAGCAAGCGAGAAGGGAAGGTGATCCAATTCGGTGGCACACTGAACACGACGTTGGTCTATGTCGGAGAGAAAGAGGGAGAAAGAGAGACATAAGAGAAGTAAGTGTTTCGTGGTGTGTCACGAAGCGGAATTGTAAATGTATAAATGTTAAGTTTCTACTTCATAATAATAATTGAAATAATAATCTTTAAACTAAACGATAAGCCGCTCCCGCTCGGCACAGAGAGTGAGGGAGAGCGAGGGAGAAAGAGAGAGAGAGATAGGGAGAAAGAGAGCGCGGGGAAACATTGGAAACGCAGGATAGAGAGAGACGACACAAACCACTACACTATCTGAACTACGATGTACTGGATTCGGAGAATCCTAGCGAGTAAGCTAGCCCTAGGTAAGTTAGTCAATATTTCCCCCGAATCATCTGCCCGTGTCTGTGTCTGTGTGCGGAACGTGCATAAAGAAATCGCGTAACGTTCCAGGCCCGAATTTAAGACTAAAACCCGAGTGACATGGGCGCTGTAAGATAGCCGTGAGTGAAATCCCAACCCCCCGCAGATAAGCCCGTAACTCGTAATAAAGAATTTTAGTAAAACAAACAAAGAAACAAGCGGTACGTGAAGCAAACATGACGAAACCGAAAACGACTTTGTGAGAAAATAGATATAAAGAGGAGCAGCACGAGAGAGAGAGAGAGAGGGAGAGAAATCAAACGTAACCGTAGGACGAAGGTGCACGCGACAGGAGATGAAACGGAGGAGTGTAATTAGGGTGGCGAGCGTGTGCAGATAAGAGAGTTTTTCCCTGTTTCCTCTTCATTTTAGCAAGAAAGAAAACAAGAAAACAATGGTTTAAAAGACAACCGAAGCGTTAGATGAGTGAAAAACGAAACCAGCGGACGCTGAACGAGACGAACGGCTAAACTAGCTCCACTTATAGTAGGCAATACAGGAAGTTGGATAATTTAAACCAAACAGACAAACACACACACACACACACACACACACACGCAGAAACACACGCAAAACTAAAACCCTAGCTAATGCCGGGCTCGGACATGGGTTGACGCCGAGCCCGACCGGCCAGACGGGCTCCGATTTGGTCCGAAAGTGAGATAGAAACGATAAGCCCCAGACAGACACAACAGCTACCGAACGTGGCTCTCGTTCGGCCATGTTTTATCTCGCAGGAACGGTGCGGACGTAAACCGGCGGTGCGCAAACAAACAAACAAACAAACAAAACAAAAAAAATAAATCAAATAATCTCTCTGTATAAATCAAAACAAGCAAAACCAGTCGAGCAAACAACAAAACCTAAACAAAACCTACAACAATCATCACTCTGAGTGGAGAACGGATCGAGTAGAGGCAAAAGGCGCGGCAGAAGACACACATTATCATCATCATCATTCGTTGAATGGCAGATACCCGGTTCATGTGTGCGATGGTTCATAAACATTGAAAATAAACGACTAATGCGTAGGAGAAATTGAAAAGCTCGCGGCCGTACCGTGCGATTAGCCTGTGCCTGGTGCAGTCCGAAACGATGCGTCATCCGTACGGTAACGTAAGTAGCAAGTTCGTGGTTCACGGTGCTTTCCGTTTCCGAGTACTCCTTCGACGAAGCGCTGCACTTTGTGTTTGCCATTCCACCGAAGCCCGTTATTATTCTTTCATTTGTATGTTCCCCGGCGATGGAAAACAAAGACACACGTCGCGAAATTTGGCGCAGGGCCGTCGGCATTGCGTCTCCTTCCAAGAAAACGGCTTTTTTTAAAAGTATCACCGTGCGAACGTGTGCTCATTTGGATTTGTTCGGGTTCAGACGAGTGTGCTTAGCAATACTGTTGTGTTTATTCTATCATCAATGATATCGCTCGAGTGAATGCGCCATCTCTGCTCCCAACACACTTCGAAATGGAAACGATCGACTTCGTGCGCAATTCGATTTTCCCAACATCTCATAACATCGCTGTGATATTTTATACATTACAAAATTGCGGTATGTTGGAAAAGACCACCAACAATACATTCTGAATCAAATTCTGAAGATACATCTGGCATACCTAAGAATCCCCGCATGATAAGGTACAGCGGATCACAACGCCAACGGTGGCCACCGTAATTCGGTTTGCTTGATTTCTCACACGCCACCCGTCCCCTTTCGGAAAAGGGGTTTCCCCCGACCTACCGGAATAGTTTTCCGAAACCGCGCACCGGAAACGGTGGCCCGCGTAGAACCTTCGCTGGATTATGTATGATGGCGGGACACACGGCGAGGACGTGCTTAAGCGGCGGGCCCGGAAGAAATCCGGGACACTCCCCGGGACACGTCACATCCGCCGAGAGGTTCATTACGCATGAATATCAATGCCTGGGGATGATTGAATAAATTTCCATTTTCATCTTTTCTTCGCCAGTCGCGCGAGGCGCGCGCTCGTGCTGCGTTGTCCTGCCGGGTTCGCAAAGCAAATCCCGTCTTAGGTCACACACGCACGCACACACATCAACCAAAAAAGGGACCGGAATGGGTCGTCGTCGCTCTGCGCCTCAATAATGGACACATTTCTTAGCGTTTTGATTTCGAAATATCCCCCATTCGCTGCTGGAGTGCCACCCCCAGTCGCGGCGCCGGGATGCGGCCGCTCTTCAGCATCTAATTGGCTTCTCAGCGCCAACTATGTTCCGCTGAAGGAGCCATTCACCCCCCTCCGCATCAAGTGGGCCATGCTGGGGATTGTGGAAGTGTCGATGCTTGTACGTGCCTGCTTGGATGTGCTTACGTGCCGATCCGTGGATAGAATACAAAGAAGAAGAAGAAGAAGCAAATGAAATAGACCCTTGGGTCAAAGTAAGGTCAATAGGCATCGGATCAATTCTTCCTCTTTCTCTCTCCCTGTCTTTCTCCCATTCCAACGTCAGCTTCCACCTTTACTGACCACTGATCCCACTTTACAGACCGGAAAAGCTTCAATTCCCATTCGATGATTGGTCAGCATTCTAATCTTCCGCACGCCAAACACACCGACCTAATCCAGCGACGGATATACGTTTTTTTCTCGCCCTTGTTGTTGTGTGTACCGCTTTCGTCCGGCCGTCCGTCCGTACCACCTGGCATTCCTTTCTTCGAATGGCCGAGCGTCGATTGGCCCGCTGCCATCCGGCCGTCCCGGAAGCCGGCATGAGAATATGGCACGTGCAAACGATTTCCATATCAATTTTCATTTAAATCCCCACCCATCGATGGTACGCGCGACCGAGCCGCTCACACACACACACACTGCACCGCGCACTCGAACACCGGGCTGCTCGTGCTGGTCCTTCGGCCACACGTAACAGGATTGCCGTGCCGGGCCCTGATTGCTACGGGCCGGATGCAATTGGCCCGTTACAAGATCGGACCGAAGCGGAGGAAAATAGACCGTCCGTCCGAGCGAAGGTGTCGGGCGAATAAAGCACGGCCAACTACGGGAACTCCTTGCTGCGGGAGCCTTGCCGGGACGAGGATGAGGTGAGATTTGCACTTTGTTATCGGTTCCGCACGTACGTGCCGGTGTTTATTGCCACCGCACCGTACGCTTCGTGGAAAATCTTCCACCTGCAGTTGACAGATCATTCCCGGGGTTAGATTATTTTTCCACATCATCCTTCTTTTGTTTCCACCGTGGACGACCGTGCGATCCAAGCACACACTGCTTGGACGATATTTATCGTCCCTGTTGCCAAGCGCGTCTTTGAGTCACGAAACTCCCACTCCCGGCACGAAAGTGCATTTACCTTGGTGCAGCTTAATCGTTCACCTTAAGCTAGCCCTCCCCCGGCCCACCTACCTTGCGTCCGTGTGCACGCTCATCAGCCCGACTAATGAAGACGAACTTTTGGTGAAAGGCGTAAATCACCCGGAGCAATCATCTCATCACCCTCCTGGTGCAGTTTTGCAGCCGTCATTCATTCGTACCGGTCATTGTCCGTTTTTTTTTGTTGGCTTCGAAAATCCGTTCTGGACACACACCGCTTCACTATCCGAAACACACATTCGGCAACAACTGCGGCAAAAGTCAAAATTTGCTCCCCTCTCTCGCTTTATCTCTCTCTCTCCCTCTCTATCGCTCATCCTCCATACACTCTGGCGTGTCTTCCACCGCTGCCTGCTACGATCCGTCTTAATTAGCGCGAAAGCGCCCCGTTACGGGGAAAAAGTCTGAACAGTTTTCCAACAACTTTTCGCAACTATTTCCAGTTCGGTGTAGTTTGCACTTTCCAGCTATCTTTCTCCCAATTCCCAGCGCGAGTTGTTTCCAATTCGGAACCACAATGTTCTACTTAGTGGTACATTTGGCTGTGTGTGAGATTTTCCGAAGCATCGCACCGTAAGGATTGAGGGAGGACGCGAGCGAAGAGTTATGATACCGTCTGCAGTAAAAATCGTTGGAAATTATTCGTTCGGCGTGGAAGAGAGTATCAGATTTATTGAGAAAAAAAATCAATAATCGTACTGAATAAAATGTCGATATTAAACGACGTACACAAAATGTACTTCTCTAAAAAAAAAGAAGAATTCATACCTTGAGTATTTAATGGTCATTTTTATATTTTCATTCCTCTATCATCCAACATCATGAGTATTGGTGGAACATTTTTTTCCTTACAAGTCATCCAACGAATGCTCCCGAAATTCGGCACGACTGAAAAGTCGAACGAAAACGCCCATGGCCCAAAAACTCATTCCAACATAACTACCGCACCAGTTGACCGCACAGGCGCGTTCATTGTCCATTACACTCATTTTAATAAAGCTTCATTTCTGCCCCATACATCTGCATAAATATTGAGCTGAACGACCGGGCCCAAACTCCCTCCAACCCTCCGCCCCCGGGAGGGAGTGGGGCAGTGGGAAGCGGAAGGACAACGAATCGAATGGGCAATGCCGCACTCAATAAATCGAACCGAAATTTTAAACCCACTGACCACCCGTACTGGATGGGAGAGTGGGACGCCTCACGCTTGTTAATAGTAATTGGAAAGTGATAATTTATCGTCACTCTTTGTGCTGGATTTTTGCGCCCCCTCCATGGGAGGAGGAGGAGGAGGCGTAAACGTAAAACGACGGCAGCCCTGCTCCTCCGACCGGAGAGCATGGATGACGCATTTCGTTTTAATTAACTTTGTCACGGCAACTACACGACTGCGGTGTTGCGGAGTACCGGCGGCATGCATATGGTGTGGCTTTTTGGCACCGTTTTACGCTTTCGGCACGCGCATCTGTGCGCAACGGCGGAACGACACTAAACCAAACCCGGCAACAGAGCGTTCGAGAAGCTTTCGGGGATTTTGGTTTACCATTTCTCGCGACAGCATCATTATACAGACCACAGAAGCAATGATTGATTTCCGTACCGCACACAGCGAGGCCGTTTGAGTATTAGGGTACTTTATTGCACGCACCAGTACGGTGCTGTAAACGACCGTTTCACCTTCGTCTAGCATGGCAAACTCAACAATCTCATCAACAGCGTAATAGTAAAACACGAAAGAAAAACAAATGGCATTGTGTGATAAAACTTAAACGCTAATAAAACCCACTCCACTAGAAGGCAGTAGCGATTGCGGCGCGTCGTCGGGGGCGTTTAAAGCTCTTTCTCGTACTTTTCCAGATCGTGCAGTACCTCGAGCACGCAGCCCATGCTCCAGGCCTGCGTCCGGCACGAGTCCTTGCAGTACGCACCGTTCTCGTTCGTCAGCTCGGCCAGGCCGCGCCAGTGGCAGCGCTGCAGCTCGTTCAGGTGCGTCTGCAGGATCTTCCACGTTTCCGCAACCGTCTCCTTCAGCACGCCGTTCGCCTTGGCGAAGATGAGCCGCGCCCGAAGGTAGAACCCGATCGGCCAAACCCACTCCGGCCCGTTGTGGTAGTTGGCGCCGTGCGCGACCGTCTTGTCCTCGCTGTCGATCGAGTTGTCGTAGTTGCCACGGTAGCCCCAGTCCTCGTAGTCGAGCGTCTTCATGCCCACCGGGCCGAGCAGATACTTTTTGGCGTTCTCCAGCGCACGCCAGGCGTGCTTCGGGTCGGCCAGCTCCGGGGCGGCGAGCAGCGCGATCGGGAAGTTGCAGCGCAGCTGGAAGTCGGTCCACGGGATCTCCGACCCGACCGTGTCCTTGTAGATGCCGCGCTTGTTGATGTACGAGCTTTCGGTGCTGTCGTCGACGTAGAACTCCCGCTCGAAGTTTGCCGCCAGCTTGTTGGCCCACTCCTTGTACGTCCACACCGTTTTCGTGCCGTTGTACGAGGTGCGCTCGACGGACGCCACCGGAATCACCTTCTGCTCGGCCATCTGCTGCATGAAGCGCAGGCCGGCCATCTGCAAGCCGACCAGCTCGACCGCGGAACCATCCCGCGGTGTCGACGGTACGCCACGGTTGCCGGCCTTATCGGAGGAACCCATTTTGTCCATCCACGTGCCACAGTTGGCGTTGTTGCCACCGAACACGAAGCCCGTGTCCGGATTGATGCCGATGCGATTGTTGAAGCCCTTCTCCTTCATGTGTGCATCGATGCGAGTGCCAGCGTTACGCTCGCGGTACGAAAGGCCCTGGAAGTGGATCGTCAGCGCTTCCTGAATCGTTTCGTACAGCATTTGATCCTGCAGCGAGGGGAGGAATTGGATCGGATTAGCTTAACCGTGAAGCACCTGAAACGTGCACAGCGCATACTCACACACTCCCCTGGAGCCTTCGCATCGGAATCGTCCGTCGGGTAGAGCCGGGACACCTTGTCCTTCAGGATGCTCTTGCCGTTTGGTACTTCCTCCGCGTACTGCTTGATCGTGTACAACCACCACCAGACGGCGTCGCGGCAGTTGAAGCGTGCGTTCTGACCACCGTCCAGCAGATTCGGTATCAGGCCGTGTCTCAGGCATCCACCGAACCCGAGGATCATGTATCGCGTCTCATCGTAACGGCCCGTCAGCAGTGTCAGACCGCGAATGGCGATGAACGTATCACGACCCCAACATCGCATGTAGCCCGTCGCAAAGTGCGGCAAACCGGCAGCCATCGTCGCACAGTGACCCGGTGGCTTCGGATCGTTCGTGCTGGGGCTCAGCTTGGGCAGGTTGGCCGACGGACACACGCTCACACACTGCACCGAGCCCAGGGCCAGCCGACGGGCAAAGTTGGAGCCGTGGCGCACAAAGTCCGACATCAAGTTACAGGCGGCCGCAATCGCCAGCCGGTGCACGTTGGTGATGATGACATCGAAGTAGCTCGGAATCATGTACCGGGGAATCTCCTTCAGCGATTTCAGATTGCTCTCCAACCACTTGGCCACAGGTACGAGCTTCTCGTACTTCAGCAAACGCTGGGAGCAGTAATCTTCAGGAGAGAGAGAGAGAGAGGAAGAAAGAAGACAAATAAGTCCCATTCCTGTTCCAACCCCGGTTCCGGTTCGTTCTCTTACCGATCAACCAGTCTCCGGTGCGCAGATTGTTCGCCAACGGGTGGCCCAGATCGTTGTTCGGACCGATTTCCGACAAAATGGACATCACGCCCTGCAGCCCACAGTACACGAGATCGCCGTACCCATCGATATGGTACGGACCGCCACCATTGTCACGCTCTTCCTCGGCACAACAGTAGAGCAGTTTGTTAAAGTCCACCAGGTCCAGCTTCGACAGCATGTGCTGCAGTTCCGCGTACCGCGATCCCCTGTCCTGATGGAACTCCCGCACCAGCCCCTGCAGGTTGTCGTAGTGCACCCGTACGCTCTCCTTCAGTGCAACGCGCACCGCAACGACCGATCCGGGTTTCAGGTTGGAAAAGTGCAGCTGCGTCACATTGCCCTTCACGACCGCTTCCTTGCCGAAAATGTCCGACTCTTCCAGCTTCAGGTTCCGCTTCAGATCCACCACGTACTCGTGCACGCCATTCACGTAGTCCAGGTTCTTCACAAACTCCGTCGGTCTATCGAACGTTTGGCCCGTCTTCTTGTAGATCTGTACCTCCAGGATGATCTCCTTGAACTCGCCCTCGAACTCCAGCGGACGCACCCCGGTCGGACCGGCCCACGGGTTGGGATAGTTAAAGGCGGTGTGCGCGACCAGAATGACCGTCTCGTGGTTGGACAGTGAGTGCCGCGTGACGGCCACAATGTCCGAGTGCATCTGATCGACAAACACCTGATCGAAGCCCCGCGTCGCCAGTCCCCCGTGCAGCACGTTCAACGCCTCCTTCGCCGCAATCAGGCCCGTAGTCTTCGTCACCTGCTTGCCCCACTCCTGATACTGGCGCTCCTCGTCCACCACGTGAACCTGCGAAAGCACGAGCCAATACAATCATAATGCACCGGCCACCGATGCACGCGCGACTTACGTGATGCGGCACGAACTCGTCGTAGCCACGATTGCTGCCCGTTGCGCAACATGCCATCGACACGAGCGCCGCCGACGGGATCAAATCAAAGATCGATCGTTTCTCCACCGGCGACGGGTTGTCGTGCGTGAGGTCCATGAACAGGGCGTGCGCAATGCCCGGCGCGAGGATCCGCTTCGGGCAGGGGAAGAACGCGCCGACCGGTGCCCCGCCGTACCGATACACCAGCCGACCCTGCTCGTGCGAGTCCCAAGCCGAGAGGGCCTCTAGCGGAAGGGAAGAAACACAACGAAGCAAAACATAAACACGGAACCTAACAACAACCACCACCGCGCCATAACAGCTCGCTCGTTAACGCTCCCCGCTAGCTCGTGCTCCGGGTCGGGCCTAATCTAATCCACACACACACACACACACACACACACACACAAATACGCCGATCGTTCGGCGTCCACTAATTACCTCGAATCAATGACGTAATGCCGAGACGATTCACAAAGATGTTGTCCGTATGGTCGGAGTTTGTAAACAGCTCGGCCGCCACGTACAGCTCCGGGTTGACCTTGCGTGCCGAGTCCAGCAGATATTCGGCCACGTGCAGCGGCGTGGAGTGGCAGTTGTCCAGCCGGACTCCGTCGAAGATGCGTGCGGTCGTATCGACGTACTCCTGCATGTGCTTCCACAGGTACGGACTGTCTTCCGGTTTGTCGCCGTAGCGCAGCTTCACACTATCGCCCCAGGCAATCAGCTCCCGCCGGAGATACACATTCGCCGTGCCGGGCTGAGCGCGTGCGAAATCCTTCAGCGGATCGCCATTCATCACCCAACCGTTGTGGGCCATGAACAGCTTCCCGGCACCCCCGTACATCATGCTCTCGATGTCCTTGAGCGATTTGCCCTGGGTGCCGTAGTGCGTGAAGTATTTCATGAAGAGCGGATACTTGAGCGAGATTCCCTTCACCTGCGGCCCGTCGCCCTGCACGCGCTCGTACCGTGTCCCCGCGAGACAGTTGTCGACCGCGTAATCCAGGTGTGTCTGGATCTCCTGGCGCACCTCTTCGTTCAGATACTGCAACCGGGCCCGGAACGCTTCGGCACACTTGCGCTTCCGGCTGTCCTCGTCGAAGCAGTCCTGCCGGAAAACATTGTAGATGCTCATGGCACGGTCGAAGTCGATTTCTGCCCCCAGCCGCCGGTATTCCGGATCCATGCGAAGCTTGATATCGCCCTCCGGGACGTCCTGGGCGGGGTTGGGACTGCGTTTGCTGCACTCGTCGTTGAACCGCGAAATGTATCGATCCACGTCGCACTGGTACAGCTCGTGCAGTTTCACCTGGGGCAGATAGTTGCTGTGGATCTGCCAGCGGATCGATTGCAGGTGATCCTCCGTCTCAACCACCTCCGGTACGCCCACGTGCGCCAGCATGCCATCCTTCACGTCCTCCCCGACCCGCGCCAGCATCGCATCGAGCAGAAAGGCGGGCCGCAGATGGGGACAGGTGAAGCAGTTGTAGCTACACTCCGGGTACTCCCGAATCCAGATCGACTCGTTGGCCGTGTGGTTCAGCACGATGTCACATATCGAGGCCACGTTCCACTCGTCGCGCATTTTCTTCACTATCACGGCGAGATCGTCGTACGTCACCTCGCTGCCGCCCTTGTTCTCGAAATCGGGATTCACCTTCAGCTGGTTGCGCAGCGAGTAGGCCGACCGCGAGCCACCCAGCTCCTGCACGGGCGTAAAGTGCACCATGTTGTAGCCGGACTCCTTGGCCACACGCAGCTTCGCTTCCCACGTGCCGAGCGGTCCCAGCAGCTTCGAGATTACCGTCTGACAGCGGATGGCATCGAGCGGGAGCGTTGTGGTCGCATCTCCCGCACCGACCGACAGCTGCGGTTCAATCTGCACGTAGATACCGGACTGTGGGCCCGCGTCGGGACACTCCTCGTACAGGGCGTAAAAGTGGTAGGCACCCGATTTGGTGAAGTGCACGTTGCAGTAGTAGTCCACATCCCGGATCGGCGTGTACTCGGAACCGTTCGCACTCGGCTCCAACGGTGATCCTGCCGCCGAACACCATTCCAGCTTTCTGTACGTCTTTCGGTTGAACTCCTTATCTGCAACAAAAGTAGGTCATGAGACGAACCAACTGCGAGCGACAGCCACGAATCTCACTGTCAGGAAGTGGGATAGGTATTACCATCTGCCGGGTAGTTGCAGTAGAGTGCAACACGACGGCCTAACAGCGATGCACCTGGATGCACATGCACTAGCGAGTTCTTCTTTAGCCGGTAGAGAGCTCCGTCACCCTGGTTGCCGTCGTGTATGGCTAGCTTTATCGAAATGATCCCATCGGCCATGGCGTTCAGTGACTCAGTGACTTCTTCGATGGCACTCTGAAAGAGGAAAGATCCGGAGTAACGGTGAACGTTTAGTTTTAATCGAAAGCACTCGCATGTGCAACGTTCGGAATCACCAGAGGTGTGAAGGCACTGGACAATCTGCGCGGTATGGACATACTATGCAACGGTGTAGAGCGACACAGTACGACTGAGTGAATGATCGTTACCGGAAAGTGGACGCGCGAGTCACACACGCCACAGCGATTGTGCAAGCTTGGCTGATAATCGAAGCCACTCATAATCGCGAGGGCGCCATCAGGATCGTTTACCAAATGGGTGAAGTAAAAAAAACAAACAAACAGCATACCGTGTAGGATCGCGACTCAGCTGATCGGGCTACGGCATGGGAGATGCAGTGGTGGCACACTTTGCTTTGCATCTTGAACTCGACCTCCACAAGAGCGCGGAGATGTTGATTACAAACAGATTTTTTTTTTGTTCTGGCATGCTCGAGATGGTCTGCATCTGGCGTGGACTGTGTTGCGCGATTTGGCTAAATATAATTCACGTGCAACAGCCTCACTAAGCCAAAACAATCACTTTCAATCCTTTACCATTCATCCATTAGTAGCCAGCGGAGCATTTCGTGTGTTAAAAAAATTACCCGCAAATGATGCAGATGCTTTGACATCTTATCAGCCATCAGCCACAACCATTTTCCAATTAAATCACCCTCTCTACAATACAAAAAACACTTATCAACGGTAAACGAGATCATTCACACCGTAATCCTTGTTTCCACTTCACGCACCCGGGTCGGGGCGTATCGGCTTTTTCGTCCTGTTGCCCTGGTTTGTGTAACCTTCCCATACAGGCTCGAAACATCCTTTCACGGGCTAAATTCGAGCTAATGCGGTCTGATTTACTGGAAAGCTAGATTAATGTTCCGTAAACTTTTATCTTTCTCTTACCTTTTGCACAACTTTAACCGATCGCAGAACACAATTTTAACCACAGAATCAAACTCAAGGTGACCTCGGCAGCGTTACCAGACGTTACGCTGCAAAACAACAACAAACGGCCCAAGCAACAAACGGCAACCGGGCACCGCAGTTGGTGACTTCGTCGGTGATGTAGAACGGTGCAAGGGTGAAGCCAACTTTGTGTGAATGGCCAAATTTACGCCCTGCTCTCTACGATCGGCATACCACACTGGTATGCCATGCATCTTGTATAGAAAATAGAACTTTTTCGACATAAAACGTTAACAAACGTTGTTGCAATCGTTATCCAAATTTTAAATTTGGTACAAATATGCAACAAACAGTGTCCTTTCCCTTCACGAACGTTATCTTAAAAACTAGAGCGAAATAAAGAAAGAGCGAGTGTATAGTTGTTTTTCGAAGATTCATCACCATTCGGAGTTTTCGACGATGCTTGCCCTACATCTTTCCATCTGTAATGGCTCAATATTTTCTCAAATAAGTGGTTCACTCAATAACGTGCGTCGCAATCAATTTTCAACCAAGAATGTTCTCGCTTTTTTTATTTTTCAGTTGACAGTTGTCGCTCAAGGTATGTACATACTTCACAGTGGTCTTGCGCTTCTTGATTCCAAGGTATTTACATTTTTTACTTTTTACACATCGGAATTTTTGATTTTTAAAGTTGTTTTCGGATTAAATTTATAAAACACCGACGACGAACTGTTCTACATGAATGCATCTGTTCTCTAATCACCTTGGGTGCAGGTATTCTTGGCTGTCAAATTTGACAGCTGACAGTTGTTCTTCTTTCTTGTTATTTTCTAGTCTTCTTCTTCTTTTACGAAAAAATTTGCGCGTCGTTTGTTCTGTGTTTCGTGTACGGTTACCTTTTAATTGAAATATTCCTTTAATATCGCCTTTCTGGAAGCATTTTCCTGTTTCCAAATGTTGCAACAAACACGGTGAACACTGGTGCAAATTCGCTCTTCCCTTCGCAGTTGTGAAGATTTGCCGCGCAAATTCTGCACCGATCGCCCATGCAGGCTGCACAGTAGGATGCCATCGGTTTGTGAGTTGCTTTCAACGATGGTGCATCAAAAAAACCAAATATCCATCCGCATCGTTAGTGTGGATTATTATATGAGCAAGCCGGATCCGCAGTTCGACGCATGCTACTCGGAATTCCGTGGTTCGGAGGTCAAGCAAGTGCCGGTTATCCGATTGTTCGGTTCGAGCGCCGAAGGGACGCATAGCTGCGTCCACATCCATGGAGTTTTCCCGTACTTTTACGTGCCCTACGATGAGTCGACCACCGACAGGCTGGCGGTGGACCAGAAGATCTATCAACTGGCCAACGCGCTCGATAAAGCAATCAACGTTTCGCTGGCGAAGTCCATGTCACAGACGAAACACATCTTTAAGATTGTGCTCGTGAAAGGAGTGTAAGTATCGTTTCATTTTCGCGGGTGCCGTCGATAGCAAGTTTGTAACTTGATCATTGCTTGCTTTCAGTCCCATCTACGGCTATCATCGCAATGCGCACCATTATCTGAAGATTTACATGTACAATCCGATGTTGGTGCGCAAGGCCACCCAGTTGCTGATGAACGGAACCATACTCTCCAAGAACTACCAAGTCCACGAAACGCACGTGCCGTACATACTGCAGTTCTTCATCGACTACAATCTGTACGGGATGAGCTTCTTGGATCTGGATTCGAAGGGTTTGCGTCAGCGCAAAAGTATTGCCGAAACGGGTAATAATGATCCGCCGAAGATGTCAACATCCGAGTACGAGATAGACGTGCTTGCGGCGAACATTCTTAACCGAGAACCGGAAGAGGAAGACAATGGGGAGTTTGCGAATCCGGGAATTGCCTCCATCTGGAAGGATGAGCAGGCGCGCCGGATGTTGCTTGGATTGGAGCAGCCAGAACGGATGAATCTTTCACAGGACACCGGTATCGCGGGCAGTGAAGTTGTGACGGAAAGCGATCGCTTCTATCGTGCACTGCTCGTATCAAAGCTGTTGCAAAAACCCACTGTCAGCTCGTCGGTGGAGGAACGTAGAAAAGTGCCCACATCTGCCTATCCATCGGAGGCAGTCGAAGGGGCGACGCTGCTGGATGCCTCATACATAGCAAACCATATGCGGGACAGCGCTGGACGTAGTAACGAGAGTTTGTACGATTCGCAACTCAGCTACCATTTCGACGCCTCGACCATGATAGATGAAGATAAGATCGTTTCATTGTCTCAGAATCCGGATGCTACGTTGGTGGAGGACGATTACAATATGATCGAAATAATGCGTGAACTCGAGGAGCAGGAAACGAAAAACTTCGAGGGGGACTGCCTGCTGGCACCGCTTACGCAGCAAAGTGGCGAAAGTAACCGTAGCATCATTCAAGCCAACCTGAATGTGTCGCAGGCCAACCGATTGCTTAATGCGTCTCTGTGCGGTAATCTGGAGACGGTTTGTCTGATGTCCGAGCAGGCGGAACGACGCACTGGCAAACCGGAAGATGCCAGCTTCGATTCCGATGATGAATTCCTGCTCGATTTCACACAGAAACAGGCAGACGCGAATGCACTGCCGGATGTGGCAGAACGATATTTCAGCGACAGTGACGATGAGCTGTTACTCGATGGATGTATTCCACAGTTGGATGGTGGAGACGATTCCTTTACGCCCATGTCATCGAAACGGCACAGAGATAGCAAGGAACGGGAGGCACAGCTGAATTCTTCGGCGAAAAGAGTTCGCTTCGATCTAACACAACCCACAGTGAAGAAATCTGTAACTCCACGTAGAGTAACATTCGCTCCTTCGCCGCCCGAAAAGGAACATGCACGTGCAAAGCGAGTACTGCAAGAGTTCGAGAATTCGTCTCCTAACACGCTGAAGAATTTCGAAATTAGGTAAATGTCGTATATTTGTTTATATAAACTGACAATCTCAAGCACGTGTATGCATTTTTTTTTCTTGCAGAGTTTCCAAGCTGGGCTTCATCAAGCGCATCAATGAGCATCGCTCGGAACCGTCGAATGTCGATGAATTTCCAATCAAACCACTCCAAGTGCGGTAAGGACAAAGCGGCTAATGTTAGTTGGTTAACAAACCGTATTAACTTTCGATACACATTCCAGCGTTACTCGATTGGATTGCACCGCATACGATATGCACGAGTTTTCCGCCAAGAAAATATCGTACGATCGCTACCAACAGGCACGCGATTACGATATGCTCAACAACTACGATCCCATGGAAGGTCCTTCGACGCCAAAAATGGAATGTGTCCGTAAAAAAAGCCCTAAAAAAGGGCGTAAAGGGCTACCGACATCGAAGCGGCAGCGGTTGGAGTTCGAGGAAGAGCAGCAGATTGAAGTGATCCTTTCGGAACGCTTCAAGAACATCGTGCGTCTTTCGCCGAAAGTGTTGATAAAGTCGTTGCTGCTGATTGAAAATGCCACCGCCAATAGCGAGCTATCCCTGTCGAATTATTCTCCCAGTGGAGAAGAAAATAGTCGTGTGAATGAAGATCAGTCGGCAGGAGCGAGCATAGCTTCGAAGCAACTGCCGAGTTCTCCAACTGATAGTACAAAGCAGGGCGAAAGTGGAAGTAAAAGTCCGGAAAATGCTTCAACTGCTGACAAACAACAGCCGGCAGTGGAGGATTGTACCTTAATCGAAGATAGTGACGATTCCGAAAAGTATAACGATGGGATGGACGTAGAATTCTCGCTGCCAACCAGCAGCGAAACGGATGAAAACACACAGGACAATGCACAGTGCATCGCTGTCGATGATAGTTCCTCCGATGATGGCGAGCCTCTAAAAAAAAAGGATAAAGCCCCAAAAACGAACAGCACTAGTGAGAAGGAGATCGTAACTATCGCGGACGAGGAAGCGAATGATGTTCGAATGATATCACCGAGCATTTTCGATACGATTCCACTGAGTGAGCTGTTAGATAAGGACCTTGCTAATACGATCGATCTGTCAGAGGACGATAAAACACCCACCTTCGGTGGCTCGCCGGCTGTATCTATCGGAAGTCAGTTGGATGGTGTTGTCGAGCTGATGGACACATCAGGGGATAAGGCCAAGAAAGACGAAAAAGATGATGCTTCCAACGATGCAGCGGAGGAAGCGGAACCGGAAGAGGAGACACCAGCAAATATTCAGAGTTTCTGTGAGAATACGCTACTATGCGAGCTGGATGATATTAACTCCGATTCAGATGATAGCTGTCTAGGCGGAACGTGGAATCGAACCACCGAAGGTAATGAGGAGGGCGAAAAACACGTCGTAGTATTATTGCAAGCAAAGGCACCGACACGCGAGGAAGCACTGCGAGCGATAGAAACGTTGGAGATTCCTCCCGTCGTGAATCCAACTCCATTCTATAGCGACCCGGCCGATGTGTCGGGGAAGAAAGAGATTGGCCACACCGTTTTAAATATCGCAGGCAACAGCTTGAACGATGCGGAAGAGTTTACGAGCACAATAGCGGGACTCACCTCGCTGAAGCATCTGCGCTACGACAACCTGCAGCGTACCTTTGGCGAAAGCATCGGTGAGGTACTGGGACCGGTGGGCTCCAGTGGACCCAATTCCGACCGTATCAAGGAACTGCTCGCTTCGGAAGGATCCGTTGTGATCACACCGTCGGACCTGCCACCAAATCGAGCAGACGCCAGCTCTTGGCTTGATAATCGCTGTCGGAAGCGTCATGCTGAGACAGCCACTGCCGCAGACCAAGACAGTCCAGTGAAGGTGAAGACGGCTGGCACTATCATGACGCTGGCAGACGATAAGGTGGAAGCCAGCCACCCAGTTCCTGCTGCTCCGAAGATTGATAGTGAGTCCTCGCTAAACTTAAGTGTGCTGGTAGTGAATGATGGAAACACTGTAGCTAACACCAACGGGGAAAGCACGAAACAGCTCGTTTCGAAAATTATGACAATGAACTCTCTCGCTGCATCAGAAAACACCAACGGATCGAATGAAGAAGCAGCTAAGCAAAACAAATCGCCGGAAGATACGATCAATTCATCCGCAGTAATTGATTCTTCAATGCAGGAAAACACTACAGATAACACCGCTTCATCAAAGGAGGTAAGTAGTTAACGCCACTGATCGTCACGTACCATGAGTAGGAACCTCACATCTCTCTATTTTCCATTCCAGCAAACAACTAAGCAACCACAGCATCTTAATTTGACCGAGGAAGAAAATGTTGTGCCGGCGGCGGACTTTGAGCCGTCGGATCAATCGGACCGTACGAACTTGGAGCAAAGCAACGCAAACATCTCGACGGCCACACCGATCGACAATACATTCGGGTTCAAAGTAAACTACGAGAATCTGCAGGATGCCAAGTCGAAGTGTGAGGTAAGTTGAACCGTACTTCTCGTGCAAGCGCCAACGAGTGCAATGTGGAGGGGGGTGCTTCTCAGTTCTATTTTAATGTTGTGTACGTTGTATTAACCTGTTTGTCTGTCGTGTACAGATACGACTATTTTAGATAAAGCAAAGGAGGTTGAGAAAGCGAGGGAAGAGAGAAAAAGAACGCCAGTTAGGTTAATTCTTCATTTCAATACCTTTATTAGCACGATCGTCGTCGGTATTTCAAAAAACCACAAAACCATTGTATTTTAATTGTTGATTTTGTCATTGATCCAGTCAATAAAATACGAAACACGAACGAAAACACCCGGGTTTCTGTAACCACCGCACGGAATGCCTCCCCAGGAAACGATGCCAACCTGGACGATGTCGTCGTCAGTCTGTACGAGCGGACCACCGGAGTCTCCCGAGCAGACGCTCGACGATCCTTCAATCGTTCCGGCACAGATGTTGCTGTCAGCCACCACTTCCCCAGCGTAGATTTCGCGGCAAACGTCCAGATCCATGATGGGAAGCGTCGTTTTCTGTCAGATAAACAGAGCGAATAGAATCTAGCACACCACACAGGCACCGCTGGGACGGATGCGAAATGGTTACATTGCCGCACTTACCATGAGAATATCCGGATAAGTAGGGAACAGCGTGAACGATGTCGATCCCCAGCCACTGATGGTGCACACGCCCGTTGGGACAGCGTTCGGTTCCGGCAGATGGACCAGCTGCACCTTGCGGTTCAGGCGGAACGGCTGATCCACGCGGAACACGGCAATATCGTTGGGACCAACGCCGCCGTTGTAGTCTTCGTGCACGTACATCTCCTCGATGCGACGACGCTGTACCGATGCATCAAACTGGCTGAAATCGTGCTCTCCGGCAACGGCCTCCGGGAAACCGTTTTGGGATATATCACTAGGCACGCAATGGGCAGCGGTCAGCACGAATCGCTCGGCAATCAGCGATCCACCGCAAAAGTGGAACGGGTCCACGCCTTCCTGGTTGTAGTTCCACTGCAGCGAAATCTGGTAGGGGAACTCGTGCGCAATGGCTTCCTGGCCACCGACAATCTTGGGCCGGAACGAGGGCTTGGCAGCGACCAGCGCTACCAGAGCGAGTAGAATTGCCAAACGGTGGGCCTTTGCCATTGTTGCGTGCCTTGGTGGGTGCTGGTGTTGAATCGAGATGAGTCGAGTCGTTGAACTGATCGAGTCAGGGCAGCTGATCGATAATTTATACTCGCTGCTCCTGACGATGCCCCCTGGTGTGCCACTCTTAGGGGGCACTTAACATATTGCGATTACGGGTTTTCTGGTATCCCCGAGATAAAGTTTCAAACTGTCGATTTCACGTGTCTTTTCCCTCTGCCACATTTCAAGTGGCTACTCCTTGAGGTGGAACTGGATTTAACAACCAGCTTGCAAGAAAAATTATCCCCCACTTGAGGTGCTTCAAATCTGCTTAAAGGGTTTTTTCGCTTTACAACATTCACGGGTTTCGGGGGGCAATCAAATACTTAATCATCTCTGTCACCAATGCTACTGTGAAATGTTTCTATTCTCTTCTACTTTTGTCTATTCCTATCCGTGTAAAATGTTTCTCGTTTTCTTGTCCTTTAGTCCATTGTGTGCGGTGTTTTTTGTCCATCTAATGGCTAGTGTGTGCATGCTAATTCAAACGATTGTGCCGGTTGGTTATCTACCTGTATTTGCTTCATTCGTCCCTCTCGTAGGCTACGAAAGTTTATTCAGAGTTTAATCTGTGGCAAGACGGCAGTCTATAAGATCAAAGGCATCTCTGACGCCTTTGTACCAGAGTCTGCTGGGGCTGTGTGTATGTGTGCGTGAGTGAGGAAGGTAATTAAAAGGACAATTAGAGGTAAAAAATGTCCCTTTAAGGCAGGTTGGGTGCTGTTTGTGATGACATTTTAAATACATTTCCTTCTTTTCGACACATTTCAGTACAACTATCTGACAATATTGTCGCTTGAGATTCATGTCAACACCCGGGGCGATTTGCGACCGAATCCAAGCACTGACCCGATCGTGGCGATTTTCTATCGCATCCATAACGACGTTCCGCCCGATCATCCGAAAGCACCGTCCGTCTGTGGGATTATACTGAACCGTGAACAGGCGCCGCACGGATTCTCAGGTGAACCTGGCACGGACGGCAGGATGAGCTACAAGTACAACCAATCCCAACACGTGGCCGACGTCGTGATTGTGTCGAGCGAGCGTGAACTGTACGAAAAGTTCCTGCTGCTCATCTCCTTCTGGGATCCGGACATATTCGCCGGCTACGAAATCGAGAGCGTATCCTGGGGCTACGTGATCGAGCGGGGCTATGTGTTGGAAATGAATCTGATGAAAATGCTGTCGCGCGTCCCGACACTCGAGAAGGTGTACGTTTCGGAGGAGGAGCAGCAGGAACTGCTCGAGATGCACGACTACAGCGCTGGATTGAAGATTCCGGGCCGCATATTGCTCGACATTTGGCGCCTGATGCGGCACGAAATCGCGCTAACGTCGTACACGTTCGAGAACGTGGTGTACCACATACTGCACCGACGCGTTCCGAACCACTCCTTCCGGCAGCTGTCCCGCCTGTGGAACAAACCGTACAGCCGCTGGATCGTGCTGGAGTACTATCTCGAGCGGGTGAACGGAAACTTTGAGATTCTCAACCAGCTCGATCTGGTAGGCCGTACGGCGGAACTGGCCAAACTGTTCGGCATCCAATTCTACGAGGTGCTGTCCCGTGGGTCACAGTTTCGCGTGGAAAGCATGATGCTGCGGATAGCGAAGCCAAGGAATTTTGTATCCGTCTCACCCAGCATCCAGCAGCGTGCGCACATGCGCGCACCGGAGTATTTGCCCTTGATCCTGGAGCCGAACTCGCGCTTCTACGCCGATCCGATCATTGTGCTGGATTTTCAGAGTCTCTATCCCAGTGTTATCATTGCCTACAATTACTGCTTCTCGACGTGCCTGGGAAGAATCGAACATCTTGGAGAGTAAGTAGACGGGCCACGTCGCGACTAAAGAGAACGTTTCCTAATGACGGTTGGTTGTTCGTAGGTCCACGGCATCGTTTGAGTTTGGCGCGTCACATCTCCGCATTCCACCGAACATGCTGAAAGCGTTGCTCGACAAGAACCTGGTCACTTTCTCTCCCTGTGGGGTTGCGTTCGTGAAGAAGCGCGTCCGAGAGGGAGTGCTTCCGCGAATGCTGAGCGAAATTCTAAACACCCGTCTGATGGTGAAGAAATCGATGAAACTGCACAAGGAGAACAGCATCCTGCAGCGTGTGCTCCATTCGCGCCAGCTTGGCCTGAAGCTGATAGCGAACGTGACGTACGGCTACACGGCTGCCAACTTCAGCGGTCGTATGCCATGCGTTGAAATCGGGGACAGCGTCGTGGCCAAGGGTCGGGAAACGCTGGAACGGGCGATTAAACTGGTCGAGGGAACGGAACGCTGGGGAGCGAAGGTGGTGTACGGCGATACGGACTCGCTGTTTGTGCTCTGCCCGGGCAGAACCAAAGCGGACGCTTTCAAGATAGGGGAGGAGATTGCCGAAGCTGTTACCAAAGAAAATCCCCCACCGGTCAAGCTAAAGCTGGAGAAGGTCTACCAACCATCGATATTGCAGGTATGTGGTCATGATTCATTATTTATTTGATTCCAATCGTTGCTTGAACCCATTCGTAGAAGTACAAAACGCTTGTGAACACGATCGGCTCTCTAGCTAGGCACGGTTTTTCACCGTACGAAAAAACTCCTATTTGCACTTGTTCGCCAGCGGTCGTGGTCACTGTGAGCGGGCCACCGGAGTCCGCGCTGCAACCGGTAACGTTGCGATAGCCTCCGGCGCAAAGCTGACTCTCATCGATCCTTCCCATTGCGTGACATTCTTCTCGCCTGCGAAGAGCGAGCTGTACTTTCTGTAAAACAGGAGCGAACTCGTTACGAACATATTCGAATGAAGCGTTAGGAGTGTTTTGCTTTACCATTAGCTCGTCGGGAAATACGTTGTCCATGGTTTTGGATATCGAACCCCAGCCAGCAAATTTTCCGTTCCTCTGATGAATGGCAGTGGCCGGTTTAGCTAGTTTCATTATTTTAATGTTTTTGTTAAGATACAAGCGCTTCGATAGTAGAATCTGAATAAAATAAGAGTTAAATCCATTGGTGAACCGTCTGGACAGTGACAGCATAATCGTCCAAACTTACCACTGCGATATCATTTTTAACAGTACCGGCATTGTAATCCGGGTGCCGCTCGTAGCGAGTAACATTTCGTCGCTGTGCGCCAGATTCCTCGTGGACAATGTTGTTCACGCCTGCCACCACCTCGAACCAACCGTCGCTGGAATGTTTGTCGAGGCAATGCGCTGCCGTCAGGATCCAATTTCGGTTGAGAATAGAACCCGAGCAGTAGTGCCGTGGTCGTGATCCGTTGTTGAAGTTCCACTGCACTGACACCTGATAGGGAAACTCGTGCAGCGCTGCCTCCGTGCCTTCGATAATCGGTAGCCGGATCGCGTGCCCGACGGCAATGATGGCTGGTAGGATGATAAGGGCAGATCGTTTCATGTTGCTGCGATATCGTAAACTGATGATCCGTTCCATTTTTATACCTGGCGCTTTCGGACCGAAGATGCCACCAGGAGCCCTTGTACGCGCGTGTGTCCTCCTATCTCTTGAGTGTTGTTTTCGTAGGCTTACTAATGTACGGTGGGTGTGTGTCTTATCGGTTTTACCTTTTCAGACCAAGAAACGCTACGTGGGATACATGTATGAATCGGCCGCTCAGGAGAAGCCTACGTACGAAGCGAAGGGCATCGAAACGGTGCGTCGAGATGGGTGTCCCGTTGTGGCGAAAATGCTCGAGAAGGTGTTGCGCATTCTGTTCGAGACGTGTGACGTGTCGAAGGTGAAGCAGTACACGTGCCGGCAGTTTACCAAAATCCTGGAAGGACGCGTTAATCTGCAGGACTTCATATTTGCCAAAGAGTTCCGAGGAGAGGAGGGCTACAAACCTGGTGCGTGCGTCCCAGCGCTAGAACTCTCGAGGTGAGCATAATACACGTGTGGCTCGAAGAACGTAAACTAACCATGGCACCATACTACACCGTTTGCAGGAAATGGAAGCTAACCGATCCACGGCGCGAACCACGCCGAGGGCAACGCGTGCCGTATGTCATAATCAACGGCCCTCCACTCGTCCCGCTCATTCGCCTCGTGCGAAGTCCGGACGAAGTGCTGAGTAACGAAGGGCTCAAAATTAACGCTAATTACTACATCTCGAAAGCGATCATACCACCGCTGAACCGGTGCCTTCTGTTGATCGGAGCCGACGTCCACCAATGGTACAACGATCTCCCGAGAAAGACACTTATGCTTCACAATACGGGAGGCGTGGGAACCGTGGGTAATGTGGTGACAGCAGCGGAGCCACAAGCACACAAGAAAAGCACCATTCTGCAGTACTTCTCGACCACCAACTGCATTGTGGACTGCGGCAGGCAGACGCAACATGGCGTTTGTAAAGACTGCCGGAAGCAGCCTCAACGTGCCTTGACGCACGTCATGAACAAGGTGAACAAACTGGAGCGGAAACTGGAGCTCACGGAGAAGGTCAGTGGCAGGGAAAGTGAACAAAGGTAGTGTTTGGTTACGTACTGTACTTATTGTGTATTTCTATCCCACCCCTCCGCAGATGTGTCGATCATGCTGTCAGCGAACGTTCGATACCGGCTGCATTTCGCTCGACTGTCCGGTGCTTTTTTCATTGAAACGTCGCGACGTGGAATGCAAACAAGCGCAGTACTATCGGGAGCTTGTAGAGCAACTTTTCTAAAATAAGGTAATAATCTATGTTATTAAAACTATCGTGAGACGTATTCCGAAGAACCGAATGGTAACGTAATGGACTCTTATGAACATACCATACAGTGAATGTGATCGTATTAATAACTATGGAAATAAAACTAAGGAGAGAAGCTACCCAACGCAGTGCTTATTCCGCTTCTTTTTGGTTGGTGAATGGGTTATGTCCACACCATCAGAGTGAATGATTTATTTTACGATTTGCTCATGTTCACACATTAAAACAGTCATCAATTACGTGAAAACACCCCGTGACATTTCATGAATGAAACAAATACATAAACTTTTATTTCTCGTTAAATATTACTCGTTGCAAGGTTAAACTTCCGCTGCCAACCTGTTTCAAATACCGTATACGCATACGTCGTGTAGAAGCGTGCTAGGTCAACTGCAGCTGATAGCAGCTGATAAAATACAAACACCGCATCGTTCGGATAAATGCTCCTATACCACGCAGGTGTAGGTGAAGGGTAGCGATTGATTCCGATCGTGTGACGATGGGCGATGGACTGTGCGCTTGACAGTAGATAACGCGACTGGAGTATCACTGTGGTGCCCGAAGCGCGTAAGCAATGCAGTATTAAGGCACTTCCGTAGCCACAATCGGGTTTTGAAAGAAATCGTGCATCGTTTGTCGTGATTGGGCCGCTGTAAATACTGTGTAGTAGTAGTAGTAGTGATTCGAAGTTTCGAAGACTAGACGGATGCAATATGTTCGTGATTCACTTGGGTGCTACGAGACGATCGCTGGTTAGCGTCACGATCGATGAGCGTGTCTGTCCGCCTTGTAGGTTAATATGCTGCAACGATGTGGTTCCGGGTGTAATGCAAAGAGGAGCGGTAACATTTGTTTGTTTTCGTAGCGCTGATGACTTACAGTTCCTATTGTCGTACCGGAATGATATCTCCTCGACGGTCTCCACGTCGTCCCACAGCTCCAGCGAGTCGATCTGGTCGAGTGGCAGCTGCAGCTGAAACTGGTAGTCCGGCGGATGGTCCACGCAGTCGACGAACATCTTAATGGAGTCTTCGTGCAGCCGAAATATAACACGGAATGTTTTGCTTCGATCAATGTGCCAGTGATTATCGCCCACTTGCTCCTCCTGCCAGCGCACGTTCTTCCAGTTGTGGACCACGCGGCTGTTACCGCCCTCGTCGTAGATGGTTTTGAAATGGTACGCGATGTACGGTGGCGACTCGTGCTGCATCGTCTGGGGCGGCCGCGGCAGGCAGAAATTCACGGAAAAGCTATCCCAGTGACGTAATGGTAGCACACGCACGAAATAAAGGTATAAAGTTATTTCCGTCATTAGAAGCGCCTCGTACAATTCCGGGGCACATTCCTGCCCCGGAGGGACGGTGCACAACCTACCTTCGCGCATCGTCCTGCAGTTTCCCGCGAATGAACACTTCGTCACCATTTTCGGGAAACCGCGGAAAACGCGCCGTAAATGGACGTTTCGACATTTTTCACTGCACCGAGTTGCGAACGAGTTGCTCGAAATCTAATCGCTCCGTGCTGCTGATGGTTTCCAGGAATTTTGCAAAATGCGCGCCCCTCCCGTGTGTGGTGGTGCGTCCAGGCCGTTGCTATGCAATCCGCGTGTTATGAGCAGCGCACTGTGAATGCCGTTACACAGCAGAGAGGACGCGAACGGAACGCGACTTTTACTTGCGCTGCAGTACGCTGTATTTGTGCATTTGTTTTGAATTTTCCGCTCGGGTGAGCACCCTCCCCTATCTGGCCTGCTTGTAAGATGGGGTTATAACGTCGGATTCACGACTGCAAGCCAACCGATGGGTATAGTTGACTCTTTCGCTCCAACGAGACGTTGCAACGAGCGGGTGGGATGTTTGGTTTCATCGCAGCAAGCGACGACAGTGGGATTGACCAGTGTTGCCAGTTTAGGTCGATTTTTTCAAACAGTTGATGGAGAAGCCTGGTAGTTATTAAAATTATTCTTATACTTTTCTGGTTCTAGAAAAAAATGATAAAAGATATCTTACTGCTTTCTCATTTATTTTTTATTTCTGCAATACATAAAGCCCAGATGTTTTTGTTAGGATATTCATACATTTTATTCACAGATATTTAGTACGACGTATTTTATAGTGCAACAAGAAGCAGACATATTTAAGCCGTTAAAACACATCCTCAAGATCGTCGGTATGCTAACGATTTCCAATTTTTTCTGTATCTAATTTTCATCAACCGCGATCGACTCCTCGTCCGAAATGACATTCAAATCCACATCTTTATATTTATTATCTTCCCCAACCAGATCGTCCGCCGATCCCACCGATTTGCTATCCTGCTCATGTTCATCGCTCATGTTCTCGTTCGTTTCATCATCGGTCAGACACCGATCGACGATCTTGTGGTTGCCGTTAAGATCTCCGTAAATTCGTGGCAAATTCTGCAGAACATAGTTTGTGTTCTTGATCGCGTCGATCGTCTTGTGCTCACCAACATCGCCCAAAAATAACGACCCCATGGTCGGTGTGTGCTGTTCGTTGGAATCTTTTCCTTCGTAGCCCGTGTCCCCAGTGACAGCGTCGGCATCGTCTGGTGGGGCGGTAAGATTGATGGCCGACCCGATCGGAGCACTGCTGTTGTTAGCCGTCGCATCCCTCGGCTTCGGCACACTGAAGGCCGACCCTTGTCGATCGTTTCCCGTCGCTATCAGCTTCGAGTGTTCGCGCTTAACCGAAAGGACCGAATCCTCCGAGCTGTTCGGCGAATTGGAGTCCTTTTTGCGATCGTAAATGTGACCCGAGACGCGCAGATCGATGAAGAAATGTAACGGATCGATACCGTACGGTGGGTACAGCGGGGGATACCAGACGGGCGGCGGAGGTGGAAGGATCAGATCGGACGGTGGCATCGAAGCCGCCGGCGGTTCCGGCATGAGCGTGGAATTGCTAATGGACGACTTTTCCGACACTCCCACGCCCGGCGGTGGTTTCGTGTCATCCGGTTTGGAGCGCTCGTGGAATGGAGGAGCCTTGAAGCCTTCCGAGGGTTCGAGACCGTCGGGATACTTCTGTCCGGACGTGCCACATGCGGCAGATGAGATGTTGCGACTGAATGCAGACAGTTTGTTCGTCAGCTCGAGTGGCTTCTCCGGTTGTGGAGGTCTCCGGTCGTCGGTATCTTTGCCATCTTTCGGCGCTTCCGGATAGTATCGGTGCTGACTCCAGGAGCGTTTGCGAGGTCGACGGGTTGAAGCTGCCTGAAGTGCCAGATGGCTCGGTGGGAGATGGCTCTGATGACTTGGTTGCTGCTGTTGTTGCTGATGGTGTTGCTGCTGTTGCTGTTGATGGTGCAGTTGTTCGGTGGCGTTGCGGAGGCTCTCGTTGCGTTTGTTGGCTACCAGCGATCGGAGCATTTCGCTGAAGAAAAAGTTATGTGGCCCAACGGCGGGCGAGTAAAGATAGGGCGGATTGGCGGCCATCAGCTTCGTGACCAGCTCCGAATTTCGATAGTCTTGTGGGCCGAGTCGTGGCTTCGGTTGTGGCTGCATCGTAGCCGCTTGTGGCTGTTGCTGAGTCTGCAGCTCTTCCGTCATTTCGGAGCAGTATCTCTGAAAAGAACCATTCAGTTCGTATAGTTAGATTTCTATTGAACAGCTTATTACATCCAAACAAACTCAACACAAAACCGATCTACTGCTAAATCGATTGCCGATTACGGTCGTACATATCAAAGCACTGGGTGGAGAGCGTATTTTTGTTTAATTTAAATAAAATAAAAACATTCAGTGTCGCCACTCGTTGCACATTGAGATAACGATGAAGGAACGATGTGTGCCCACGATGATGGTGGTGATGGGGGTGGAAATCGGAACTCGTGTGATGAGATATCGCACGAAATGCCATTTCAAACCTTCCGATCGAATGTGTGTCCGACGGGGAGAAACCCTCGTCCGATTGGAGAACAATGGTCTGAAAATGAATGAATGAATGAATCATGCCACACACCTCAACGGAGCAGTACACTGGTAGGAGATAAATTTCACGCCATCCCACGGAACCCCACGTAATGTCCATTTGTACTGGCCAAAAGTGCAACCGCAAGTTTTGATTGACACTACCGGAAGGATGTCTATCCATATATGTATGTATGTGGAACCAAGAAGAGAATCGGGAAAGTTTTGATGGAATGAAATAATTAAAATTAAATGTTCGTAAATTAGTTTTCGGTTTCACCGTAGAAAACCCCGTAATGATATTCTATGTTTATCCAGTTGAAATTAGCTCCATGTTCTTGGACGCTCCGCTTAGTTTGATGGAACATGATTTGCTTAATCCTTATAATCTAGTATTTTTTTAGTATTTTTTGAAGTATTAATACTCCCAACCGCAATCGTCCATTGCGTAAAACTAACCTAGTTTTTGCGAGTGTGCCCTGTTCCATACCGTCCCGAGTAGGAGGTTCCGAATGGCGATGTTATTCTCCTCCCACTTTTTGCGATGCGCTCCATAAAAAGACTCTAAGCATGCAAAAAGCAACAAAAGAAGACCCACAAGCGACAAGGAAAGTGTCATTTGCTCGGTGGTTTTCTCCAACCCGTGGTGTATTTGTTTCTTTTCTGATTTTGCTTTTACTAAACGATATTGCGAATAGCTCCGAACAATCGTCCCCACCGTGGAGTAAACTTCTCCGAACGCTTGGAACATTTGCGCGACACGTTGTAAATAGAACGGGAGAAAAAGTTTGCCGTTGGAAAAATCCACCGGATCCTGCTCGTCGTAGCGCGCCGCAATCACAGCAGGCAGTGGAGCGAGAGCGCCTCGCAACATGGCAACCGGTTTTGCAATGCTAATTTTAATTTACGACGTTACGAGTTTTTGGACGCTGTCGACCGCAAGTATTTACACGAGCGCCGTCGCGTTGATGAAGTAAGGATAAAGCGCAACATGGAATAAAATAATACCGAAACCTCACAAACTGTTTGCACTTGCGGGCGCCGGGTTATGGTAATGGATGGGGGCGGTAAGATTGTCGTCACGTGTTCGACGCCGGCCTTCCACCGAAAATTGCCCAAACCACAAACCGTCCCGCACACACAGATGCTTCTCGAGTTAATTTGGAGTTAATTATTTCCGCTTCAGCTGCTGCGGCAAACATTTTCTCCGCGTTCCCCCCCCCACAACGACGAGCGCTCGCGATTAAGCGCGATTCTTATCACGGCACGGCGGAAAAAGTGCGTCGGCAAACAGATTTTAATTGCACGGCATAAGGAGCTGGACGGATTAAAGCTACGTTAAAGAGTTGAATCGGTGGCCCTGGCTGCTGTCCAAAAAATGGCAGCACTATTACCCATTCCTGCTGGCTGCTGCCTGGTGAAACGATCCATCATTTCCATTTCTTCGGGGCTTTGTTTGTGCGGGATTAGAACATTAGACGGGCCCGGCATGTTCCAACGTTGCGTCCAGGTACTCTAACTGGACGTCGAAAGAAACTCGACCAGAACTATCTCCTCGGGGCTGTAAGAAAACAATAGTGTCCGAGTTCCGGATGTACCTCCTGAGCCTGGTGGACGCCCGAAAGCCCATTATCTTCACACTCAAGACAATCTCCCCATTCGCACGGATGTCACATGGAAATCTAAAATAAATTTCCCTCTCGTGCCGGGCTCTCTGCTTGTCGCCCCCTCCCCAGAGTGCACACAGTTCCTATTGAACGAAGACAATTGCTATCAAATCCCCGGGACTGAGCAAATTCAACAGTAGAACGTCTTCATCTTGTCTTACCAAAGGGCGGTGGGGATGGGGACGTTTGTGTATCTGTGTTTGAATTCAATTTAGAATAGATTCTGCTTCCGTACGTCTGTACGGGCGCAGATTAGTGTCAATTCTCGCATCGCTCCGGTGCTTCATCCGTAGGTGATAGAACATTATTTGCCCATTTGTGAGACGGTTTGTGTCGGCACATGCTTTAAGTTTTACACGCTTTGCGCAAACGAACTCGCTTGCTACTGCGTCTCCTATCAGCAATAAAAGTGTTTGCGCCACCGGAATCCGTTCATATTTGCTCGGATTTAAGGTGGTAGCTATTAAAAACGCAACCATACTGCTTAGGCTATTAAGACAGAAACTTCTGCGTCAGTTGCAGGCATGTGCACGCGAAAACTGCAATAAAAGTGGAGTAAAACGCGCACAATTCCTCCCGGCACGGACTCATTTCGCGAATTTCGCCCTGGCCCCGTGCAAACCCATTCGATGGAGGATGGATGACACTTTTCTGCGCGTCTGTTCTGCATATTATTCGCGTCTTGTTTTGCAGCAAGAAAGTTTTATCAGATTTCTCACCGTAAAACATAAAAAAATCCCGTCCCCGATCCGAGGTTTGCGTGTTGAGCGTGGAAAGCGAAAATAAAAGGAAACCCCATTTTAATCATCATAAATTTATTCCACTCCTAAACTGCAACTTCTGTCGCCGGGAAGCTTCTTTAATTGTGGTTTGACGGGTTTCTTTCGTTCCGCGTGTCCTTTTCGGGTGAGGAATTAAAACTTTGACTGTTCCCGCGCGGGGACATAAATCACCCTACTCGCGAAAATGTCATCATTCCGGACCATTGTTTGTCGTGAGTTGTTTGTCATCGTCCCCGGGAGCGAAACCGGGAACCGAGAATCAATTCACAATTAGGGGTTCTCACATTTGACATTTTTCCTGCTCCTCTCCGTGAGGGACATTTTCCACCGTAATGTACACGGGTCTTTTTTTCTCTTCTGTCTTCTTTGTCTCGCCACAGAAACCCCTATCACGCTTCGGATCTCGGTATCCTTTTGAATCAAGCGATCGGCTGAATTTAAACTCCGCCACAAAGTTCCCGGATGCTTTCGGCTCGCGCGATGGTGATTAAAAAATGAACTGCCTCTTCATCCTCCGCCCTACGGTACGGCCAGATTGTCGATTGGATGGGCTCGACCCCTTTTTTTGGCCTCCGCTTGGCTTCGCGTCCTTCTCCGTCACACCACGGCCACTGGCAGTGATAAATAAGTGATTGACGCGTAAAACACTCTCCGGCACACATACAAAGCGCTCGCGTATGCGCCACGCACACACATACAAACTCCTGGCCGCAACGCCACTTGTTCTTGTGGTGGCAAATTTATACGAAAGGACGAAATTCAATTACACCGTAAACCGGTTCCCCTACGGTTTGAGGCGAACCACACGCGGACGTAGTTTTACATTCGATTGTATGCGGATGATAATGAGCAACTGATGGCTGTCTCGCCGCTAGACATGTCGATGATTGCAAATAAAGTACGATCTGTCGAATATTGAAATGATAATTAAAAGTAGGAATCCCGGCTTAAAATTACCGTCGGTATGCAGATAAACGATTAGACTTTCCAAAATGTTTCACTTAAGCGGTTGGCAAGGACTAAATTGTGATTGTTTTTAACGAAAACTCGCTTTAGAGATGTGAAATTTGTGAAAATTCGACCAAAATTGATCAGTTACGTTGGCCGCCAAGAGATGGTGCCACTCAACAATGGTAACTACGATGCATTTTCCCAATGGTTGCTGTGGTGCAGAATATCGGGTTTCACATTGTAGCTCTCGATGTGTCCAAATTTACATATTTGTTTGTAATTTGTTTAAAGTAATTAAAACAACTCATTACACGAGGATATAAACAGAAAACATCCTATTGTGAATAATGACTCTATTATGGGACACTCATGAATCTCATGCAGATCCCGCATAGTAGAGAGTAGAATTGTAGTTATTTAAAATGTTTAACTGAAAACCCATACCAATTTCCATCGATTTTAACTTAGCTTCATATCACTTGTTCATTTTTTATCCTTTCTAAATCAACATCCCAGCTCGGCCCGGTGGTCACGCTCCTGCTAATTCCCATGGCGATGTATCCCGCCGGGATGTGGAAAAGGACTCATGTTTCGTTCGCAGCGGGCTTAATCCTGCGCCCACCCTGCTCGGCAACTGCCCATGAACACGTGTACAAAAACCTACCTATGTAAATGGGAGCAAGGCCACAAGGCCACCGGCAACGCGTAACGCGACTCCCGTCCGTCATCGCGATGGCTCATGTGTGTTAACCCTTCCATTAAAGGGATATTGATGTTAGTAGCTCACTCATAAATCAGACTACACACACACACACACACATGTGGTTGCCGCGCCGTGTGCCGCCGAGGGAGCACGGACGTTCGCCGGCGCGTGGAAGATCTCACTCCTTTAGCCATTAGATAAAATCCACCGAATGGAATAGGGGGAGCGTACGAGCCGACATTGTGAGTGGGGGGTTTTGTTTTAAATTTCACGGCTCGCCATCCATCACGCCGACAACAAGGCAGGGAAGGCAAATTGCGTGATTAGGAAACAATTCCACAAAACCGCGCCGCGGACGCTTATCGGCTGCATTTTGGATGACTGGTAATTGGAGCTAGCTTGCAAGAGATTGCGTGATAATGATTGCGAAATGTGCAGCTAAACTCGGACAGCTCGTTGAACAGTTGGTTCATTATAGTTCTAATGATCGGTCTCATGTTTAGCACGTCGAGAGGATTCGCTGGAATAAAAACTTACATAAATCAGTCGAATTTCTGCCTCTTCGAGCAACACTTCACTTTACAACGAAGTTATTTGCGTTATGTGTTTGTGCACTTGATAATTAACTTTACTTTTATAACACAATTGCACTTCCTTCCAAACGATCGCCGATCTCCTAAAGGCGCACTGAAACGTTTTCTCGCGTATTCCACCGTTTAAATCACGCACACACCTCTCCGGACGGGAAAATCCTCTTTGCGACCGCTTTCCTGGGCAGGACCTGCGACTGAACCGTCCGGTGGTTTGAAACGGAATGAAATCTGTGTGCTACCACTTACGCAAAATCATCTGCACAACCACCCGGCAGGTCCTGCCGTGGGAATGAGCGCACGGTGAAGTGAAGTGGCGCGGTGCCGATTGGCGAGATCCGTTCCGGTGCTGCTGCTGCGGATTCGGTGAAGGAAAATCACACCGGCAAACAAACCGCAACTGCTGCCACCTCCCGCCGTGCCTCGCTCCTTTCGGGCGCACTCCGAATCCGACCAATCGCTATAACATCCGAGCAACACGAGAACCATTCTAACCTCAACCGAGCCGAGCCGGGCGGGTGTGTTCGGGGTGGGAAGGGCGTGAAAATAAAGTATTCCGTCCACGCGAAACTCCGGGCCAGAGCGAGCGCGGGAGCGAATGTCCTCGTGCCGGCGCGTGTGCATAAACGAGAGCGAAGAGCTTGGGCGAGATTTGGAGAGATTTTCCGTGAATAGCGCGCGCATTTGCAACCTCGGGAAAACGGGACGACGACGACGCCGTCGACGACGGCCACGACGACGGCGACGACGGGACACAATAGGACGAACCGAGCTGAATAACGTCATTGTAGCCACCCCACATACACACACCGACACCCCTCCGTGCAACAATCACTGCAACACACACACACACACAGCAACTGGTGAAACCGCAGCAGCATGCCATGACTTCGCTGGGGTAGATAGAAATACAGTGACGGACAGATTGGTAGATGCACCAGCCGTTGGGAAAATCGTTGGAAAACCCACACACTATTGCAATTGTTTCACATTATTCGGATGCATTTATGTGTGTAGTTATCCTTAACTAAATAAATCTAATATGTTATTAGCAATTTGTCGAAAAATGCAACCGAACCAAAATGGATTTCAAAGTTCATAACGGTTCACTTCATTTAAATCTCTTTCGACATAAACTATTCATCCGAAAATGCTACATTATTCAGTTCAGCAGCCTCCCATTTTCAGCAGAACATTAAAGTATATGTAACCATAATGAGTTTATAAATTCGTTGAAGTGTGTTATAAATGAATTTGGTTGATGTATGTTTGAGAAAATCTTTCAAGACCATTCGTTATACATTTAAACTATTTGTTTCCAGCAGTGTTAAACACCTTAATCGCGATTTTATGCTTAACATATTAAAACTTTATGAAGAATATGCGTAACAAGATTTGGTTTCCGCACGGTTGATGATCACTTTTACAAGCTAAAACGGCAAACAAACAAATTTTCTTCTTTCATCCTTTTTCGGCGGACTTATTTGTGCCATGACTGTAATATTTTTTTTCTTTTTAGTCGCACCTCTTTGCGAAACCACATCCTCCGAATATCCACAAACACACCATTTGCGAGCGGATCTGCGGTTCCGGATGCTGCTATTCCATTGAAACACAGCCCTTCCGGGATTGTTAAGCCTCGGCTCATGCTGCTGCTGCTGCTGCTTCTGCAGGGGACACGGGACGGCGCTCTCTTTCCCGGCGGTGGTGCATATCGGTGACGGCATGGCATGGCAACTTCAACAATCGTCTTCCTCCAACCTGCACCCGGCGTTTGCACCTGCCCGACTGCTGTTGTCACCGTTACCGATATAAGTTGGCCAAACAGCGCCGCCCGCGCGCTTAGTGTGGAAAGGATGAGCTGCATAATTTGAAAAATAGATGGATGGTTGCATCGGCCGCCGTCGGAAAGTGCGCTGGGATGGGATTAAAAACGAAAGGAAGCGGAAGCAAGCAAGCAACAGCACACAGGAGAAAAAAACGAGCTAGGCCCATCAAAATCGACAGCTCCTTCTGTCCCGTGTGGCGCTTGACGATCGCTCGGCGGTGATAACAAGGACGTGCTTCCCGGCGCTGATTGCCGCTGATGTACGGCGGTACGAATTGCTCCGGGGATAAAGTTGTCCATCAGAATGTTTATGCAAACGCGGCGGTCTGGTGGAACTGGCATCAACGTTTGCCAGCCTGAGGTGTGTGTGTGCGTTTTTGTGTGATATTATTCAAATTTTACACCGATACAAATTCATTGGATAGAAGCCGGTCGCCATCCATCCAAACAGTGTCATGTTAACGAAACTCATTTGTTAATTTCGTGTCGTCGGGACAATTTGATTCGCTAATTTTTAACCGACAACGTACAAGCGGTCGTATTACAACTCCCGAACGCTTTCTTCGTCTTTCGTCGTCCGGGCCAGGCACAGCAAACGTAAATCAACCATCTCAACGCGATGATTTATTACCGACCCGCTTCTTTGGGGCGTATTTTTCACATTTTTTTCACGTTTGCTAGTTGTTGACTATAAATTCCCCTTGCTCAATGGCACGTGACGCGATATTTGCGGACACCACGCAGCAACCGCGTGTCCGTTTTCAATCGTTAATTGGTGGAGAGGAAGAGTTTATATCCTTTCGGAGCGTAGTTGCGTGGTTTTTTTTTTATCGGGGCTTCGCTCGAATCCTTTTTCCCTCAACGCTGCCCAAACAAACCGAAAAACACACAGACACACAGCAACGAGTTTACAGTAAATTTGGTAGTTACGTGGCGCACCAACCAGAAGCGTTATTTACACCACGCGCGGACAGTCGCAATCGCTCGGTCGGTGCAAGTTTTCTAGTAAATTTAACAGACTCATCGAAGGCAGCGGAGAGCGAACCAAAAAAAAAAGGCTCCCGCTTGGATTATCCGTGTGGAGGAAACGAACGAGAGCCGGCAAACATTCGAACGCCGAATCCGAATGCTGATAGTGTAAGTTCTCTTTTTGCTGCACCCGTTCGTCGGCTCCCGTCCGTACAATTAATCTTCTTCAAAAGCCTCCATTCGAGTCGCGCTTTTTTTTTTAAATCAATTATACATGATTGATGCGGTGCGCTTCGCGTGGGACAAATGTTCACTCACCGGCCTTACCGGAGTGTCAGTTTTGCGCTTAAAAATGAGTCCTTTCTTCCGCGTCCACTCCGGTGTTACATCTTTCCCGGTGGCTCTCCAGGGGGTGGGTGGGTTTTTTTTTACTACGCCCACTTCCTCCCCCCCATCAAAATCAACACCACACGCCACATTTCTAAAAGCAATTTGCGGACAATTTCATGCTACAAATCTCCCATTATCGTTTCGTCGAGCGGCGGAGGTGAAGCGGAAGGAGCGTGGTATGCAAATGATCGCGGTGGTAAGGACGAAAGGATACGGTGTGAAGAACAACAACAAAAAAACCTCCGAAACGGTTGTGCTCGTTGTGGGGACGGACGTAAAATCACGCTCTTGTGCGTTTAATTCAACGGAGGGCTCTTTCCATTATCCGTTCATTCGATTGTGCAGATAGAATTGTTAGGAAAATATGGCTATTTTATGAAAACTCTAATAATTTTGTTTATATAAGCGATATGTTTTCTTTCTTTTTATACTGAAGAATATCTGTTATACGTTTTTCAAATAAGTAAGAGACATTTCGGTTATAACATTAGAGAAGTTTTTAAATTCTTCTATAAAAATCAACTCTTTTCTTTTAAAACCCTCGTCATGGTGTCTGTCGGAGGGAAAATGTGGTTCGCGCGGCCTTAGGACCGTTGGCATTTGCCGTGGCCATCGTCAAGGAATTCACCGTCCGTCATCAGCATCGTTATGCGGCGGACACAATTGCGAACAGTCTCTGTGTGTGTGTGTGGAACCGCTTCATGCAAATGGTAACTTTTTCCTGCCTCCTGGCGGGACTCATTTGTTCCGTTTTGATTTTTTTTCCTGTTATTTTCACTCGCTTCGCATGGGAGAAACAGCACTGAAGCAGGCCATGTCCGTCCACGTGACGACAACTGTCACGTTGGTCGCACTTTCCCCCGTGTCGGACAGGGTACTACCGTTCGCACCCAAACACCAAGCGAAAGCCTTCCGGCTGGTGTGGGGTTGAAAATGAATGTTGTTTTTTTTTTTACACTATGGTTTACGCTCCGTCCTAAATCATGAATATTCAACGCAAGAGTGCGAAGCGCAAATAAAACGGTGACAAAATGTGGAATAGATTTTTTGTTTTCCATCATGTCACTCCATAAAAGTGTACGCTGCCTACTGCGGTGAATCCGGCTCATCACGGTTGGCGCCTCATTTCCATTAATTTAAATTACTTGATTGAAATTGATTCGGCTGCAGCTTTCCCGTGCCAGTGATGCTGCGTAAAAATCAACAGAGAAAGAAAATTTACTGAAGGAACTCATCAAAAAGTAACGCGAAAAAAGTATCTTGCCACCGTCAGCAGCTCATCAATCTGAGACCGTCGATAAAGAGGACCGGCCGAGTGGTGCCACGAGCTGGGATGAGGGGCTATTTGCTGCCGGAGATAATACTTTTTCACTTACCTTCTTTTTCCTAGCGAATCGAAATAAGTGCTCGTTAGCGCAGCGAATGTAAATCCACTGCCACCGTCAACGTGCCAGCTTGAGAAGGAACGTCCTTCCCATTGTCATCTTCATTCTCCTGTGGGAGCGGGCACAAAATTTCCATCATAAATCATACAATGCGTTTTTTTTTTCTTGCTGTGGAGCAGAGCTGAGCGAGGGCAAAAAATTACCACCGTACCATTCCAACCATTACCACCTCCGAGCGCCGGGCTGGAGTTTTTAGGTTTTCCATTTCAATCACAGCAACCATCTATCGGTTGCCATCATTAGAAATTGAAAATCCACATGGTTGGATTACCACGGTTTTTTTTCCTGCTATCTCGATACACCTTTACGGTATCGATTTCCACATTCGCGAAAGAAAAAAAAACGAAGAGGAAAGCAAATAATATTTTTTCATTTAGATTTTTCGTTTTCTTGTTTTTTCGTTTCACAGCGTATAAATTTCCATATGAAGGATTAAACTCAAACAAACGCATCGCTAATGGAATAGAAGCGGCACAAAAGAGTACGCAACATAAGCATGTGTGAATGTGTGTGTGCGTGTGTGTATGTGCGAGAGATTTCATCCTACTAAGAGGCATAACAAAAACGCACACAATATCCCTTATATCCGTCCCCCTCCTGGCACAATTCACCGTAAACATTTTCTGATTTCCACGAACCACACTGTCTCCGTTCTCCACCACGTGGCTCATCGTTTGAATCCATGTTCCAACACGCGCGATGCCACCGGAGGAGTTACATAGGTTTTCATCGCACGGCGTCGACAAGTAGGAAAAAAAATCTCTCCCGTTCTCCTCCTCCGTCGATCTAGCGGCTTACGGGTTTCATCTGTTTCCGATTGTTGAGACAACTTTCCCAGACGAAGGGCGACACGCGGCAGGAACGCGACGAGGCGAAGGGTTGCGGCGACGATACCAGGATTGTTGCACTGCCTCCATCGCCGCTAGATGTTCTGCTATATGAATTGAAATAATCCTACCACCTTCTCCACCAGCATCACCCCCTCCCCCACAACATCCAACAGCCTGGTAACAGATTTTCACTCATTTTCCATCGGCAGTGGGAGTGTGTGTTTTTATGCAAAGTTGGAAAAGGAGCCGCCCGCGGATTTGGCGAGTTTATCATTTTCCCCCCGTTTTTTTTATCTCATTTTCCGGTATGGGGAAATCTGTTTTGATTCCCACCATACGGTCTCGCTGAGTGTGTTTTGTGTCTGGGGAGGATTTGTGGAGATAGGCACTCGGGAAGCGCGAGAAATGCAGCGTTCGCTATCGGATCCTGGCAATGGGCGAAATTTCTGCCGGAGAAGACGATGCGAAGAAAGTGAAATTGTCTCACCGGGACCCGGAAGTGGAAGGAACAGATGTAGAACACCGTTAAACACGTATCCCATAGTCGTGCAGCGTGTGCATTGTGGGAAAAGCCGCACAGGTATCGACAACCTTATTGAATTGAATCGTATTGGTAGCAGCTGTTTCAAATTATGATTGAGGCACGTGGTCACAGGAACTGACTGAAACCGAAACGAACTAATGTTAAGGGATTTCAAGAAAATTTTATTTCTATTTCGAACGAAAGGTTTCCGCCGTTTGTTATAAGGGAATTCCATTAGCTCAAATTATTAAACTAAATTATTAATATCATTTGGAGATCTTCTTTGCAATCCTAGGAATGTGTGTTGAGAATCCTGTTTTTCGAGACCACCGGTTTAATTTGCTCCATTTTCGGGCTGATGTTCAGACGAAGCATCGAAACGTACCGAGCGACGGTTCGTCACCTTTTCCTTTCCCTTCGTATCGTGGCTGGATCTGGACTTGGCCTGTTCCAGCTGTCCGTACAGGGCGGTCATTTCCGCGGTCATATCTTCCTGCACCTTCCGTAGCTTTTCGATTTCGATCATCAGTTCCGTTTTTTCCTTCATTTCTCCCGTCTTGAGCATTGACACCACCTTTTTGTAGCGATCGCGCAGCACCAGTAGATCCTGCTTGAGATGCATATTTTCCTCTCTAAGTTGATCCAACTCGCTGGCCGCGGGTTCCAGGGGAGGTGTTTTTTCCTGTTTTGGAGGTTCTTTCGCCTTGGCCGAGATGGCGCTTGCCTGCAACAGCGTTTTTAGCTGCTCTTTGTTGAGGATTTGTTTAGTTTCGAGATCGATTTGTTCGAAGAATGTGTAGTTGCGGTTGTACTCTGCCTCTTCCTGCTGGCGTTTCTTTTGCTGCTGCTTTTCGGTCACCTCCTTGCTGACCTTCTCTTGGAATTCTTGTAAGGATAGCGTCTTTGGTTTTTTGTCTTTTGCACCGGACTGTTTCGCTTCCTTCTCCAGCTGGTTGTACTTTTTCTTGTTCGCTTCGAAATCTAGCTTCGATAGGAGCAGCGCTTGCTCGAGGTCGTTCATGTACGATTTCTCCACCAGCTCTGTATCCTTTTCCTGCCATTTTGACCACTGCTCCTCTTGCACCGCCCCGGTTGAAGCCTTGCTCTTGTGGGTTTTCTGGGAAAGGAATGTTTTACGGATGTTACAAAAAACTTGCAGCCTGGAGTAGAACCCGAAAATGCTTACCTGTTTTGGTTTTTTTGGCTGCTGCTGAGGAGTTTGTTGTGCAGCTGTGGTTTTTGCTACGGGTGCTACTGCTTTGGGCTTAGCACTATTACTGAACCTGGACTTTTGCTTCGGTGTCCGGAATCCATCGTCGTCATCTTCAATTGTGAGGCCAGCAAATCGCGAAGAATCTGCTGTGAACATTACAGCGTTGTTGTTTTTTTGCAGCGAAAAACCGTGGAAAACAAATTCAGGAAAATATCCTTGAAGCCTCAGTTCAGTTTGTTTACTTTTGACGACGGTGAGCGCAAGGTGCATATAGCTTGGTAATGCTTGAGATTTTAATATTTAAAAAATGATCGGAAATTGTGCATTTTACAGTTCGAACACCAGGGAAGAACATTAGTACTAATCTAAAGTTTTCCGATTATAAGTAGCTAATTTTCACAATTTGGTTTCTCGAAGCGTCTCCTGCATAAAAAAGAGTAAGCAGCTATTATACAGCAATTGTTCAGTGATATAATGTAGTGGATTGATATGCTTTTAGATTATTTCAATACAAGTTATGCATCATTATGTATTTTTAGTAGATTTTTATCGCAGAAGCAAGCTGAAATAACAACTGAAAAGCTATTTTTAAACCATGGAACAACAACGCGTCAACCGGGAAACCGACAACAAGCACCTGCGCGACATCTGTTGCCTATAGAAACCTTGGCCTGTCTGTACTGTGCTTGGTGATGGCAGTCGGCGTTGTGTCAAACTTTGCGTTGTAGAAAAAAAACACTTTGCGGCATTTCGATCGCGTTTTTCTCAATTTCGCTGCAATTTAACGATTAGAAGTTACCCGTGGACGGCTTTTCGGGACCGGTTGATAAGTTTTGCCAGCAACGATGAATCGAAGACGTGCGTACGAAGACGATGGCGATTTCTACGGAGGTACGGATTCATGGATATGCTAACCTACAAAACCCGCTTCGGTATCGGTGAACATCTCCGGGAATGGTAATGATGTTTTGATGACCCTATTTTTCAGAGCGGAACAAGAAACGCCGCCGCGTTTCGGAGAACCAGGAAATGGAGGAGCGTCTGGAGACGCTTATCCTACGGGTCGGTGAAAACAGCACGTCCTCGCTGGAGTCGAACCTGGAAGGGTTGGTGTCGGTGCTCGAAGCGGATTTGGGGAACTTCCGCAGCAAAATTCTGCGCATCCTCTCGGACTGTCCGATCAAAATGCCGGAAAAGTGTACCATCTACTCGACGATGGTGGGTCTGATGAATGCTAAGAACTACAACTTTGGTGGCGAGTTCGTCGAGTATATGGTGAAAACGTTCAAGGACAGTTTGAAGCAGTGCCAGTGGGACGCCGCTCGTTACGCGCTCCGCTTTCTGGCAGATCTGGTGAATTGTCACGTCATCTCAACCAATTCGCTGCTGCAACTACTGGACAGCATGGTGGACGCAGCCAACGAAGACAACGTGCCGCAAGTGCGCCGTGATTGGTACGTGTTTGCTGTTCTTTCGACGCTGCCCTGGGTGGGAAGAGAGCTATACGAGAAGAAGGAATCGGCCCTGGAGAATCTGTTGGTGCGGATCGAGGTGTTCCTGAACAAACGCACCAAAAAGCATCACAATGCGTTGCGCGTGTGGTCGGTGGATGCGCCACATCCACAGGAGGAATATCTCGACTGTCTGTGGGCACAGATACGCAAGCTGCGCCAGGACAACTGGACCGAGAAGCACATCCCTCGACCGTATCTGGCCTTCGATTCGGTGCTGTGTGAGGCGCTGCAGCACAACATCCCGGTGATCCATCCGCCACCGCACCAGGAAGAGTTCGAGTATCCTATGCCTTGGGTTGTGTACCGTATGTTCGACTACACGGACTGCCCGGCCGGTCCAATCCTGCCCGGAGCACACTCCATCGAGCGGTTCCTGATCGAGGAGCATCTGCATTCGATCATCGAAATGCACCACTGGGAGCGTAAGGACTGCGCCATCCAACTGCTGTACCTACCGTACAAGGACAAGATCCCGCTGGAGTACTGTATCGTGGAGGTCATATTTGCCGAGCTGTTCCACATGCCTACACCGCGCTACCTCGAGATATGCTACGGATCGATTCTGATCGAGCTGTGCAAGCAGCAACCGTCGAAGATGCCACAGGTGCTGGCCCAGGCCACGGAAATCCTGTTCATGCGCATCGATTCGATGAACACGTCGTGCTTCGACCGCTTCGCGAACTGGTTTTCGTACCATCTGAGCAACTTCCAGTTCCGCTGGTCGTGGGACGATTGGGACAGTTGCCTGCTGCTCGAAAACGAACATCCAAGGCCGAAGTTCATTCAGGAGGTGCTGCTGAAGTGTTTGAGGTAGGTTCCACCCGCCACACAAGCCGCTGCGGGAACGTGGAGCTAATAGTGGGCTTCGCTTCATTGTAGATTCTCTTACCACGATCGCTTCAAGGAAATGATGCCGGAAGGATACGCGAAACTGATCCCAAAATCGCCCATGCCTCATTACAAGTACTCGATGGAGGGTGCAGGTGAGTGGTGTGTTAGACACACAACTAAAACACTACCCTGCGTGGTGTATGTTACACTATAAATTATCTTTATTTTGACAAAAACAAAATAACAAAATTGCGTCCCCACTGCCGCATGCTCGCAATGTCGTCTGGCAGCAGTGAGTTCATCGTTTTGGTCGGATCGTTTGGGTTCGTTAGGGTTGTGTTTTGGCTTCGCTTTTGAGGTTGTTGCTACTTCATCTTGCTAATGATGTTATCCCCACCACGCGCCCCTGGTGTGCATTGCACACGTCAGGCGCGCTAGGCAGGAGACGTCCGGCCGTCTTGTCACAGTTCTGATAAATAATAATTAACGTTAGAATAATTTAACATTCCACCAACTGTTGGCGATAGGGGAAGGATTGATGATGCTTTTTACAACTACTACATGCAGATCCGGATGATCGTAGAGTAGATGAGCCTCTGAGTGCGGTGATGGTCGCTGTGTCGTCTCTGCATGATAGCAGCGTGCGTTTAATTTAAGCGCTCTCGACCGAGACTGTCGTTTGACTACCGTCAGCTTCGCTGCCAACCGCTCCAACCTCCTCGCTCGTGGTGGTTCCGATCGTCTCACTAATGGTGCTCTCCGTGACCGGCGAACTGGTGCTACCGACGGTGGTGGTCGTCACCTCGACCGTGGTTTCCGGCTCGGGTTCGTCTCTATGGGCGATTTCATTGCTCTCGATCGATTTCGCACTGGCGGTGGCGAGCACAGCTTCCTGGGCCGTCACCTGTGCCGGACGCTCCGTCTGATTTACGATCGCTTTCGCGTGATTGATGATGGACATCGTGAGATCATCGAAGGCCGAACCGATCGAACGACCGCTCTGCTCGCCGGCACTCGCAGGAGACGCAGCAGCGTCGCTTGCTTCGTACATGACCATATTCGATTGGTTCGTGGCAATCGGCGCTGAAACGGCGGCCTTTACCATAACGAACTCCTTCTCTGGTTCGGTCACTTCCAGTGGGTCCTGCTGGTTTTCTGCCTGCTTCGCCACTAGCTCCTCCGCAACGGCCGCTACGGTCGTTTCGCGGTCCTTCTCCTCGTTCACCACCTCACCGATGTCTCGCTTGATCTTTTCAGTCGATTCGTTTTTAGACGCGGCTGTCATGACGGCTTCTTCGGCTTTGCGTTCCTGCTGCTCGAAGGAGCGACCGTCGATGCGATTACTGTCGAACACGGAGGACGTCACACTTGGGATGGGCTTAATGGTGGTGGTGGTGGTGGTGCTACTGCTGCTGCTGCTGCTGCTGGTGGTGGTCGAGGGCGTGGTACTGAAGTTGCTGATGCGCATCCGACTCGTCCTCTGGCTGTGCGCCGTCGTAGCCTGCTGCTGACCAGTCGGAATAGGCGGAGGATTACCGGACGGGATGCGACGGTACGTGTAGCGGCTGCGGCCTCTCGATGCACGCACACGCTGCTGCATCTGCTGATCGAGATTGGGCCGTACGCTCACGACCACGGGGTTTTTCGTGACCACATCGACCGCACGCTCGGATGATGCAACCGCCTGCTCGATACTGGCCGGAAGAGACGAGGATGGGAGCGTGGAGGTGGAGAATTCGCCACTCGTCGACTTGCTACTCGAGCGTGGTCTCTTCGGAACCCACTTCTGGACTGGCTTCTCCGTGGACGTCGAGGTCGAGGTGGACACGAACGATCCGGGGAACTGCCGGTAGATGGTCTTGAGCATCATGCGCGGTCTCATCGTGGTGATGGACATCGTCGTAAGGTCGTCCGATTTTTCATTTCGGTTCTTGTAGTAGTGGGCCGTGCTGGAGGCGGTTGCGGAGCGGAACGTGGAGGTCGATACGTTTCGTCCCCCCTGGGCGGTGACTTGCTGCGCCGGCGGTGGCACGGTGGTGGGCCCGGCACTTGGCGGGGCAGGCGACGACACGAACGACGCTATCGACGGCGACGCCGACAGGGACCTCGGCGAGGACACGGCAATCGACGGAATCGGGGTGGTCGAACTGCCTCCATACGAATGGAGCGGCGTGACAAAGTTTTTCGGTCGCTGAACCTTCTGGTTGTGCTTGGGCGTGCCGTAATACGTCATGGTGTAGTCCTTCTCCGGTGGGGGCAGCTGTACGCTGAGCTGCGCCTCGGGACGATGGGTGGCATACTCGGGTCCTTCTCCGGGGTAGAAGCGCAACGGCTTGTTGCTCGTAACCGTGACGTGGTGGTGGTGGTTTCCGTTCGGTCCCATCGGCCCTGCTCCTGGTGGAGGTGGCGGTGGTGGTGGTGGTCCTCCCGCCGGTCCGGCTCCTGCACCGTTAGGCTTCTGGGGTATCTTTTGCACCTTCTGGGCCTTGGTGCGCTTGCCGTGCTTCTGTCCGTTCATCTTTTTCACGTGCGCCAGCTCAACAACGCGCGACGGGATGAAGTCGTACGTGTCGTGGTGGTTCAGGTACTGGTACGTCTTGAGCGTGGACGAGATCGGCGTCTCAATCTGGGGCGGGAGGATCGTTACCGAGGGCATGCTCTTGAACGCGGGCGGATACTTCACTCCGATGGTCGGGCCTAGCTGCTGGATGTAGGACTTGGGCGGTGGAACGTAGGTGGCCTGCGTGGTGACGGAAACGGGTGCCGTCGGGGACGGTGAACCTGCGGAGGAAGACACAAAGGCGGCCGTACTGCTACTGCTACGCTGCGGATGCGCTGGCGAAGAAGCGGTCTGCTCGCCGGATGCGGTCAACTTGGCGGTGACACTGACGGCGCCGGAGACGTCGACGAAGTTGCTGTAGCTGAAGGCGGTCGACCCACCGACCGGGAGGGTTGTGCGAGACGCGGGCGACGAAGCGGTGGGGGATGCGAAGTGCGATTGGTGGTGGTTGCTCTGTGACAAGCTGCTGCTGCTGACGGTGGCGGACGTGGCGCCTAGCAAGGAATCGCTGGCTGGCGTTGGCGTGACGGCGTTCTCGACTCCAAATGATTCATATTTGGGTGAAACGGCATTAGATGGGCTTCCAACGGCATCGGCGGCACCGGCGTTGGCCGCCGGCGGTTCCAGCTTGCGGGGCGCCTGCTTGGACTCGCTGGCGGCCGGTTGGAACGCCGGTGCGGTGAATTTCTCCCGTAAACCAGCGGGCGAAGCCGGGACCGTTGGTAGGGGTGCGTAGCGGTGGTTGGCCGCGGTCGAGCTGACCGTCGGGCCGCTCACCTGGCCGACTGCGGATGTGTAGCGGGCACTGGGACGAGTGGCGGACGTGGGAGAGGGCGAACCAGCGGTCGCCGCTGCAGACGATTGCTTTCCGTTGCCGGCCGTTCCGGCGGAGGTTGAGAACCGGTGACGGTGAGGTGGCGTCGGACTAATCGAGGGTCCGCTCAGTTGCACGTTCGGGGTGTTCAAGCGCTGATGGTGATGATGGTGGTGGTGGTGGTGCGCAGAGGCAGTCGGCGTTGACGACGGTGCAGGCCCCGACGACGACCCTCCTGCTCCCGTACCTCCTGCTACTCCGCTGACAGTAGTCTTCTGTGGGTGTGGGATCGCATTAGAACTGGTAAACTTGAAAACAGTGGGAATGGCATTAAACGAGTGGGGATGTGGGTGCGCATGCGGATGCGGATGCGGATGCGTATGCGGATGGTTCTGGGACTGGGGTGAAGTTTGGGTCAGGTGGCCAGCAGTCGGAGTAACCGTCGACTGGTTGCCCGCATGATGATGGCCGGAATGGTCCGGATGCGGATGACGCTGGTGGTGCTGATAGTTGATAGTGGTAGGGGAGGACGAGGATGAGGTGGAGGAGGAGGAGGAGGAAGTGGTCTTGGGGGTCACGGTGACGATCGGGTGATGCTGGTGGTGATGGTGGTGATGGTGGAACGGTTGCTGCTGGGTTTGCAGCGGAGGGAAGAAGGGATTAACGGGCGAGTACAGGTGGACGGGATTCGGGATGGGTTGCATGATACGCACCGGGATGGCTTGCAGACCATCCGGCTGGTGCGGATGAAGTTGTTGTTGCTGCTGTTGCTGCTGCTGCTGCTGCTGTTGCTGCTGCTGCTGTTGTTGAGGGGGTGCAGCGTACAGATGACCCTGGGGTCCTACGGGAGGGATCAGCTGAACGTGCACCGGAATGGCGATTGGTTGGGGCGGGGACATTTGGATCATATGATGGTTGGACATGACCGGGATGTGGTTAACCACCATCTGGCCTTGCGGGTTGTAGAAGGGGATCGATTGGATGAGATGGGATGGTGGGAAGAACCCAGGCGGGCCAGCCACTTGGGGATGGGCGTGTGGATGAATCAGAATGGGCTGCAGCTGCTGGGGTACCTGCGGTCGATAGATAGCATGTGGCGGTGGCTGCTGCTGATGTTGCAGATGCTGCTGAGGTGGGAACTGCTGGGGCAGGGAGTTTTGTGATGGCGCAACAGTTAGCTGCTGACCAACTCCGGACGAAGTGGTCGCTACCTGCTGGTGGAACTGCTGCTGGTGATGCTGGGTGGGGAATTGCTGAGGTTTCGGAGAAGTTTTTGGCGGCGTCTGCTGGATATGGTTCAGGGTGGTAAATTGCGCCTTCTGTGGCGTGGTATTTCCTTTGGTGGGCTTTGCTTCCACGGGATCGCGGGTCGAAGCAGGTGTAGCGCGCTGTTCGTTGGCTAGCTTTGCAAAGTCCTGGTGGATGTTGCTCGGGGCGGGCGCATGCGAGTCCTTCGGGTGATGGAACAGATAGCTACCAGGAAGGGCTGTCGGTGCTAGTGGTGCGATCGAGGGCCGTGGAAAGTGAATGTGCTGGTAGAACTTCGGAACCGAGTGGCTTGAGCCGGCGAACGAATCGGGAAACTTGATGCGATTGCTGGTGGCTGCACCAAGCCCTCCGAAGAACCCGGAACTGGCGGGCAACTTGCCGGGCATATAGTGATGGTGGTGGTGGTGATACTTGGGCGCTTCACCGCCGGATAGCAACGACTGCACCAGATACTGACCGAGTGTGATGGTTTGTTGCTGCTGCGGGACTACCGCCGGACGGTAGAAGCGAGTGGCCGGTGCGAACGGTGCAAACTGATGAGCCGAAGGATGCGGACCTTGCGGTTGCAGCAGATCGAAGAAGGTGCGATCGAACGCTTGATCGTTCTTCCGGTGCATGGGAATGGCGTTCGGGGAGACGATCATCGACGCAAAGTATTTCGGGTAGTCCTCATCACGCAGGATGTACGTCCGATTGGTCGTCGGTGCTTCGCGTTGCTCCTGTTCAACGTCCGGCGTGGACGCATTTACCTCACCGACGGTGGCCGTCGGTTTCGTGGGCTTCGCGACGGTAAACTTCAGTTCGAAGCGATGTCCACGCTGGTCGTCCCGGTGGCGGATGCGTTCCACCTTCCACAGAGCGCTCACGTTACGCTTAGCCTCCTTCTCGTCCGGCTGCTTGCCATCCTGCTGCTGGACGAAGACGTACGAATCATCGGCCTCCTGCTCGAGTCGTCCGTGCGCCAGCTCGACGATGTCACCAAAGCGTGGAACGCTCAGATCCACCACGCCGATATACGGTGCGTTGTAGATCGCTTTCTGCTGACGGTTCGCTAGGGTCGGTGCATTTTCAGTGCTTCCAGAAGATTGTTGCTGAAGGCTGAGGAAGGGAACGGAAACAAAAGTGACAAATTAAAAGCAGGAAACGACCGGTCTCTTCCTTGTGGCTTTCATGTTGAACGAGGGAAGGTTGCAAACTGTCATTTCCTATTGTCGTTACGTGTGCACCGCCGTTGGGTCGGAAAAAAGGAAAACCACAGCAAATCCTAACGGACGAACGATCGCGATCGTCGTTTGTTTTCGCCTAACCGATTGGGTCGGTAATTTCATGCTCACTTGATCTGGTACCGGTAACAATATCAACAGCAAGCGCAGGGAACGCCCTGACGACGCGAAAGGAAGGTGCCGCATTGCCGCGGTTGTAAGGGAAGCTCCTGCTTTGCATAAACATACACCACTATCTCCGTGCGCGGCCTTGCTTTTCTCGGTTGGGGCAGTCGTGCGGAACGGCTACTACGCGGCGTCGGTGGCGGCGGTATTTTGCACTTCACTGGTTTGCAACAACTCCGGCGGACTTTTCTTTTCGGGCGCACTTTTCCTTTCAGCAACAACCGTACCGCTGCTGTGTTCTTCCCTCATTGGAGCGTATTTAGCCCCCCTCAAGCGCTAATTAGAAGTGCCTTATGCTTCGACGTTTTCGACTTCGAAGGAGAAATCGTCTTTGAAATCGGTTTCTATCGAGATGTGATAGTTAGATAAGGCACCACCTAATTTGTTCTGTTCTGCGAAAGGGATTCGGCTCGTCGCACTTACCTCGTCTTGTTATCATTCAGCGTGAGAAAAACGGTTTCTTTTAACACTTCCTCCCAGGGCACTGCCGCACTACCGCTGCTGCTGTCTCCGGTGGCACTGGGGGTTTCCTCCGACGGAACCTGCTCGCGCGGTCGATAGTACAGAACCTTGCCCGGGTACGTCTTCAGATGGTTGGGCGTTAGAATGATATCACGGTTGTTGTAGTACTGGCAACGGTTGCCGGTAATGAATATCTGGTTGGACGAGAGCAAAAAAAATGGAGGCATTAAAATTAATTTGTTTCTCCCAGTGCGTTCCGATAAATGTTTGGAAAACAAAACAAAAAACGACCACGGTAGACAAAAGGCATGATTTATCGGCCGTTTATTGAGCAGCTGGCTAACGCTGCAGTGGTGCGATTGTTTTCAAGATCACAATCTTCCGTTCGGATGATATCGTTTGTATCTTCATTGCGATCGCCTTGAGAGCTTTCCGTTCTCGCCATCGACCGTACGCACGCTATTGACGCATTTTCGCCATCGGACAATGGTCACTAGCTGCTAGCTAGTCGCCGCCAGTCGTTCTATGCAGAGATCGCTGGAAAATTCTCATGCACCGCTAGCTGCCTTCTGATGTTCGTTTCGGTCATAATTAACCGAGCCGCCAGAAAGAAGCAAAAACGACGGCTTGTGCCGGTTGACCCAGCTTGGCTGCTCAGCGTGGACAAACGGTGGTGGGCGCCGGCGATCATCAACAGAGCGTTAAAGTTGATGAATAATTTACGATTGCAGTGCGGCGTGCAGTTCCATGACAGTGTCTAGTGTCAAGGGCTCTGGGCGCTTGGTTGTAGTTAACATAAAGCTAATTTGTGCCACCATCATTCACGAGGTAGTAAGGCATTGTATATTTGGCGTGGAAAATCGAGGACTGCAGAAGTTTGATCGCTAGGTAGAATCCGTCGCTATCGATTCAAATTAATTCAACATCATTTTTTGCTACTTCCAATACATTCACCCAAATGAAGAGACTCTTTGAAGGCCGTTTTCATTACTGCCTTTGCAAGTTACTATTTACAAATACAAGAATTGCACATAAAATACATCAATTGCATACAACATATAACAACTCTATCTCCACCTGTTGCTTTTCCTATGCATTTTTGCATTACTTTTTACAACAAAAAGCGACCTTTCCCACAGTCCACTACCGTTTTTACTCGACGACGTGATGTATGCAAAATACGGCGTTGTCGTGAAATCTTGCCGCTGTTTTGTGCTGCTATGTCGACACCAGAATCTCGCCGCTGTGTAACCCACGCGACCCCCACCAGATCAGCTGAAGCGCAGCCGGGCCACCACCAACGGAGGGATACCCGGGATGTCGCAAGCTCCGTTAGAGAGTTTAGGCTCTAGGCTTACCATGAAAAGAATTAAACAAATGTTCATTGTACGTCCGATGTAATCCATGGCGGAACGTGATTGGCCGCTGACAGTGATGGATCGTTCGTTGGATTTTCGTCTTGTACAGCTGCAGAACGAGCGCCGTCAGGGTGCAGAACATTTACACACGCACACAGCACCTTCACACACTGCACCAAACGGGAGGGATTTCAAGCGGGAAACAAAAGCCGATCGTGTTGCCTTCTTCAACGTTCCACTGTTATTGCACTAAGGACCCTCCCGGGGATGTTGGATCCTCACTGGTCGATCGTTTTATGCACGGAGCGAACCGCGGTAAGTGTTCTTCACCCAAAACAGGACACTCTTTGTCCCCGCACTGAGGGGATGGTTAGGGACACACTATCCGCCGTACATTTTGGCACTTTCAGTAGATGGCGTTGGACGGTTGGTTTATCATTCACTTGCTCTAATCGATCGATCGATCGATGGTTTCGTACTACGTACAAACCACTGCTAGGCTCTGCCACAAATGTGAACCGTTTCGAACGAGCGTTTTTCACCAACTGAAAACAGTAATATTTTCAAAATCATATTAAAACTGGCCATCCGCAGCCAGCGCCAGTGCGGCCGATTCGGGCGGTTCTCCCTCCCCATCCGAAACCGAACCGACGCCTTCCATCGAACCGTTCGTATGGGGCCGTTTGCATTTTTCCAGCCCCTCTCTCGGCGCGAGCGGTCGTTTCGTTCGTTCGTTAATTTTCATTTCCCTCGTCTTCACGCTTGTGGGCTCGACGTTTTCTCACCAGCTGAAGAGGCGTTTTTTTCTGTGCGCGCCGACACCTTCTAAACAACCAAATCCGTCTTCATCCGTCGATTAAACGTCGCTTCTCTTTTCTTCGCACACAAATAAAAAATATGGATGTACATGGGCTTTTTTCGGTCTCTCTAAGACACGCGCATCATATTTGCATCTCAAGATTCGGACACGCAGGGTCGATCGCGTGGGTAGCAATTAACGTTGATGAAAATGTCGTGCTGGTCGTGCGCGATCTTTCAACGAGCTTTAACGGGCCAAAAGTGTCGCAAGAGCTGGTTTTTTCACCTCTGCGACGAGCAGGCACTTCCGTCGTACCTGTGGAGCATGTCAAAGTGTGTGCCACCTTGATTGCGTTTTGACCGCGTCGCCTCGGGCTTAGCTCGGTATGACGAACTGTCCATAGCTGATGGGACTAGTATAAGTGGCTGCTGTAGTCATTTTTTGCATAATTTCTTCCCTTATCCACCAACGTTGGCCGGGTGCTAGGAGAGCAAAAGAGACCGTCACGCCGGGTGGGTTGCAATATGTTGGAAAATGGAAATTTAAGCACATAGTTAAATGCAAAGAGCCTCCTCTGGATCTTAACAGTCGTACGATCGTACGGAGCGTCTGCTTGTGTTATTTGGCACTTGCATAACACTGCCTACTGGTGGGTAATCTAAGCGGGACAATTTAATTATGTCGGAATGGCAACGGCGCTGGCTTCTTTCGCTCCAGAAAAGTGTTTGGTTACGTATAATTTATGTTGAGAATAGTGCTTCATTTTGTCATAAATAGATGGAAGCGTGAATGGTTTTGCATCACAGAAACGCCTTGAAGCAGTGGAAGACATGGAAATGAAAACGATTTCGATTGAGCTATAGTTTTTCGAGTGAAAGTTAATCCTGGTAGTACATCGCATTCGTGTGCAGTTCGATCGGTTGAAGAACTCGTTCAATTTTACACTTCAATGCCCGTCGTCGTTTTGACTTCATGCCTACTGCAAAACTTTGAAGACGAGGTGGGAGTTTTTGTATGTTCACGCAGATTTTGCTGTATGAACAAGAGCGTTACGCAGTTTTACTGGCGCGTTCGGTACAGTTTCTGCGGATTGGTTCTATCAAGATAGCAAATGCTACCATTCCCACTTCCCGGAAGCGACGATCTCACGGAATAGTTCGATTGTTCCACCTGCGGCGACTACTCCCGCTGCTGAGATTCTAGTGACAGATCAAGGTAAACAACGTTCGTTGTTTGATTCAAATGGATTAAGAAAAGGGTAACATTTGAATACAAATTTGCCACTTACAGAAACACAATGGCTTTCTGGGCCGGTTGCAGTCTTCGGCCGATCTGCAGACGTAGATTGGGCCGAAACAATGCACACGCGGTTGATGTGCTTGACGCTCGTAAAACCATGAAAAAATGGTTTAACCCATCGCCGGAGACACATGCTCTCCGGTGTCCTCCGCCTGTGGAGCAACCTTATGTGCATGATTACTGTGATTTCTGCAGAACGATTAGCGCAAGTGGATGATTTTTCGCGTTATGTTTATTTTATCACACGGAGGCGTAAGTAGAAGAGGCACATAGCGCGTATTGTGCTGGCATCATGCTCGACTTCAAAATGCGAATGTCACGATGGCAACGAACATAAATTGTTTAATAACTGTCAGTGCATTGATGCAAACAGCAGCGATCGCAACTTTTGGAGATCTGACGTGTTAAATATGGACACAAACACAGGTTTTTATGGAATTGGCCTCGTAACGTAATCGATGGATATACTTATCCAATATAAAACAATGCTGGTCATGAATGCAAATTTCATGTCAATGAAGCTTCCGTGTGGTAAACGAATTATTTTGTTACGCGAAATTGTTGTTTGTCTGGCGTGTGCCATAAGATTATAGCAGCTCATTTCCCCGTGGTTCAATAGTGCTATAACTTTCCTCCCGGAACTCCGTTCGAATTTACTTTTCCTCACTTATTCGCTGTACGGCTAGGAAGACTAGAAGCGGTCTATCGGGTTTGGGGTTTCTTTCAGGAACTAAATCAATGAAGCATAAATGTTTGCATAATGGAAACTAAACACTGTACGTTCTATCTTTATGCCGTATTCGTACAGCAAGTGGAGCATATTGTACCACAGACGTGTTAGTAATTTCAATTAATGTTCCTTAATTGAGAGCGGTTCCTTCCTCCCGTTAAGGAAAAGACGTGATGCATCATGAATAAAACTAGCTAAATAAATTGTTATCGTAAATAGCTGCAGTTTGCCGCTAACGATCCCAAGGTCGTGCGATAATGTGAAACACATTCTGGCATGTCCCTTTCATCGTCTCCGATCGCAGCTACCCACATTCTTCATATCGCAAACTCACCGCTAATCTGCCATGATACCATTAATTAGGGAAATTTCACATAAACAACGCAACGCACACGTGCAAGTGAAAAAACACGATCGTTTCCAACGGCTACCGCTCCATGAACAAGTCATTTAAACACACTGCCGCCATTCGATCTCTGTCTCGCGCGATCCTCCTTCGCTGGAGTGTAATTTCTATACTGCTGTCCTCCGGATCCTCCGCTTCACAATCCGTCCTTTTTCAACGGCGAGATATGTTGTAGCTGTGCTTGTGCGTCATGAACATGTTCGTGGGCATTGCAGATAATTTTCACCAAGGCCGCGGCAGTCCAACTTCTTTCGAAGAAAGTGGCGAAACTCTTTAAGCGAGAGTTATTGGCTGCGGATGCACTCGCCTCCTCATGTCGGGCATTGGGCAACGCGATGCACCGCGCGTAGTGTGCAGTTCCACTCAGTTGATCAGAGATGGACGTGAGTAGTGATAGACAGATCATGCCCGGACGAAGACAATCCTGACGTGAAGCAGAAGAAAAGAAAAGCATTGCTCGCGTGCATCGACGGCACGGCCCCCTAGCGGAGGGAAGAGTTTGCCCCGATGCGGGTGGTGGTCACACTTCCACCAGGCGTGTGTGGTGCGCGAAGGCGATTATGTTGCCAAGTTCGCCACTAGCGTTTTGCGCGCAGCTGGGAGGAATTTTGCATCGGATTGTGTAGTAAAAGTGATGTTCAACCGCCGGATGGAATGTGCATAATGTTTCTCTTGCAGCGTCGAAGATTTTACTGTTGTTTCGCTAGCGATGTTGCGTGGAGCTTTCTGCCCATCTCGATTTTAGCTTTTTTTTTGCTCCTTATCATCGCCAAACGTTTTCTATGAGAGTTTTCAACTGCTGTCGATGTTTATTCGCGTGTTGATTAAAGTTTACATTGTACAACTAACGAAAGATCTCCACAACGTTATTTTACTGTGACAGCTATTTATGGTGCAAAATGTTATGTATTTATTTTTCTTTGGTTTCCAGCATCTCTACCGGGAACCGCAACTGCCCACAAGCTTGTAGTTGCAATCCGTCAGAAATGTAACGCTGAAGACGTCCTGAACGAGTTGAACGATTTGCCAAATTCGCGGGATGCATCCGATACCGACATGGCCGAGGCACCCTTCAACCCGCTCAAGATTGATGTATTTGTACAAACTTTGCTGAATTTGGGTTCAAAAAGCTTCTCCCACAGTTTTGCGGCCATTTCGAAGTTTCATGCCGTTTTCAAGGTAAATTCGGTGTTTCCTATTTAGCAACGGAAGATGTTTAGTATTACTTTTGCGTTTTTTAATGAATGGTTAATGCTTTTGCAGGCACTCGCAGAAACGGAAGAAGCCCAGATCTGTATTCTACACAACATGTTTGAGTTGTGGGTTGATCACCAACAGATGATGGTTGTTATCGTGGATAAACTGTTGAAGGTACAGATTGTCGAATGTTCGGCGGTAGCAACGTGGGTCTTTTCGAAGGAAATGGTAGGCGAGTTCACGAAAATGTACTTGTGGGAAATTCTTCACCTAACCATAAAGAAAATGAATCAACACGTCACCAAACTGAGTGAGTATATAGGGCTCTCATGTTTGACGAAATGATAGTAACATGCCACGGTATTTTCCTTCCAGGTCGTGAAATGAACGAAGCCAAGGATAAGCTAGCTCGAACAGTTGAATCATCCTCCAGCGAGTCAGAAGAGGAAGAAGGTGGCGAACCCAATCCGCAGAAACGTCGCAAAAACACGGAAACAGCGGGCGAAAAACCAACCGAGGAACAGGTGGAACGAATGGAAGAAAAGCTGGAGGCAGCTTACGTCGATCAGAAGCGTCTATTTTTGATCATTTTCCAACGCTTTATCATGATCCTGTCCGAGCATCTTGTAAAGTGTGACACGGACGGGCGGGACTATGACACCGACTGGTACCGCTGGACTATTGGCCGGTTACAGCAGGTGTTTATGATGGTAAGTAGCTAATTTTGCACCAGGCAACAAAAACCGCATGATAATGTAACGTTAACTGGTGTGCACATTATCCTAACGACGTTTTTCTCTACTCTTCATGCGTTTATTTTTTCGCTTAGCACCACGAGCAAGTGCAAAAATACAGCAGTACATTGGAAAGTTTACTATTTACGTCTGATCTCGACCCGCACATACTGGATGTGTTCCACCAGTTCACCGCGCTGCGAGCGTAAGACCTGCGCACCATTGCCTCCATTACCGGGCGCATTATTTCTCTCTGCTGGATGGTAGTCGTTCACGGACCAGTGATGACGATCGATCAATAGCGAAAGAAAGACACGATCGTGATCACTGCGAACTAGCATCGGACTGTTGACTGTGGTGTGTCTGCTGTGCATTGGGTCTGCATTGGGTGCTATGTACTGGCACATAACGACGAGAGATGCAACAATGACCGTGGAATGGACTAGCAATAATCATTTAAATCATTTTAACTCGTACGTTTATCCTCTGTGTGGCCAGCGGATAAATATATCGACAATGAATTATTATATACAAAACTAAAGCCGTGGAAATGTATGGCTCTGGCTGGATAGGCAATTTCAATACTAGATTGTTATATCGTGACGATTTCATTGCGCAAACGGTAATATCACAGAAAATAGTGTTGCATGTTATATATAAAATAGTTGTTAAATCATGTAAACTACCAGAACCACCTAGTAAAATTTTCTTCACCTTAGTAATAGTAAACTGTAAACGCGGTGCATTTTTCGATTTTATTATTTTTATTGAATTTTATTCATTTTTATTGATTTCACCATACATCATAATAATAGGTTAATAGTTTTGTTTGTCTCTTTGTTCTGTTTTGTGTTTTTTTTTGTTTTTGTATCATTAAATTGGTTTCATAATGTGGAATTTGTTCTGTGTTTTATCGTCTGCTTTCATGCACGTCTAAGATTTTCCTGTTAAGTTCATCGCTACAGCTCTTACGCAATGAATTGTTGTCACCAATCCGCTCGATGTTGTTATGCGCGCATATCCTGTATGTGGGATTTCTTACATTTTATTCTTTTCCTCGAAGCAGATGAAGTTTTGCTCCTTGCATATCCTTTCACATGATATATTAAGATTATCCCTTTAAAACTGTTGTTATCGTACTGGAGTCGTCCGTATCGTTTTGTGTGTTCTCGTAAGTTAAGTTTCGTTTAAAATATGGCGCCAAAAAGGGTCAAGCATTGCGCATTGCCTTACCATGGGAATTAGATCCTTTCATTCTCAATTTGACAGTGCCTCGTTCATCGTTTCGCATTTGTCGTTCGTCTGGTTGTATGTAAATTTCTTGCACGATTGCATTATTTGTGTATACGATGATAAGTTCCCCATGTCTTTGTTACCTTCTTTTTGTTTAGTTTTCAAACTGATGAAACATTTAATCAACTGACTAGATGAAGCTAAAAGTATAGTTTTCATGCTACTCGAGATCTCAACATATGCGATCTCAGCGTTAATGATAATTGTTTATTATAGTATCAGAATGTGTGCATGTGTTTGGTGTATGTGTAGAGTGTTAGATACTTTAGTTTCCGATCCTCGTCAAACTCGATTCAATTCCACATTCTTGTCTTGTTCGTGTCATTTTCAAGTGATACCATCCAGCATCGTTCATGCCTTCTTTATCTCCCAAGAATTTTTACTTTTGTTTTCATCCATCTCTCTGTTTTAGCTTTTGTCGAATCACGATAGTTCTGTGTACACATTCTGCACAACTGCATACGATAATTCCTGCGTCTTGTCCGATTGAAAAAAGGATCGTCTAATTTTATGAACATAAATTGTCAGCCATCGTAAATCTATATGCTTTCATCTATTCTGAACCTAACAATATTCGCAAACACAGCAATTCGGTGTCATTGTTGATAATTTAAAGGCAGAATTAAAATGTAAAGCAGTGGTACTCTTCATCCCAAACAGCGACGTTTCCCGTATTACAGGCTAATCAAACAGTAGCCGCGTTCTATCCTAGGCCCTCAATGTATCATCTTCGTTCGATCTGGAAATTCGTCGTCGCAATCCTTATCTTGTCTTCTTCAATGTTATCTCCCTTTCAACGTTGTCGTTACTCGTTTCGCCACAGTCGCACAGCCCATCAAGTTCGTAATCTGGGAACCCTCCTTTCTCACAGGAACCTCTATTCCTGAAGCTCACCTCGTAAACGATTCGTTTCGTAGCTGCATTTCGTTCTATTCTTTCTAGAAGGCATTTCCGGTACATAGCACCAAAAACAAACACGAACACTCACGCTTTTCCATTCCCAAACGTACTCTGTAAGCGTAAAGCAAAATTAACAGGCAAAAAGTCTAACACTAACGGTATTCCGAATCATATGGCTCGTCCGTGCAAGCTAAGGCAAATCAGGAAAACACACTGCGTCTTGGGTTGTACAGTAAAGCGTGACAACATAGCCATTAGCAGATTGCTAAATTTCACATCCACTTAAACAGAACAAAGTAAATTATTTGAATAAACTGCAAAGCGCTTATCATCTTCATTTGCCACGATAAATTGCCATTTCGGAGTCGCGCCGACGGTGTGGTACCCAATACGACGACCTTCTTCTATACTCGCCGTGATTGCTAACATAAGCAGACTTTTTTTTGTTTCTAAAGACCTACACTAATATCCATGCAATGCTGTTGGCAAATAGTAAATTTTCGTCACATACCGCCGGGCTGTGGCCGGAGTCAGAAATCACAAGCATTCCTTTCCGAGAGGATACTGGGAATATGGTACGCGCACACTTGTCATGGCTCTCTATTGCGCTGATGGAAATGTACGTTTTATCTCTGGGCTGGCTAATATAAAAGCTTAAAATTTGCATATAAAAATCGACAAATTTCGCTCGAATCTTCTCTCCCAGGGACGCTGTTCTGTCTAGTTTGCTTTCGTTATCGAGTCCAATAGTTATAACGATCACGGCACACATTTGCCATTCACCTTTTGACTGTAAAGTAGCACTTCCTCGCATTGTAAAATATTGTTCATTTGTTTGGTAGTGTCTGATGAGTGTGGATGATGCATACATACTTTTTAACCATACATTATCTTCTCGTTATGTGTTGCTAAACAGCCATCGAAACTAAACATCGTTATATTTTGTGTTTTATTCATTCAACTAACACCATGGTTAACATAAACCGATCGATTTGCTCAAGCGCATTTCGGGTGCTAATAAATTATACGTATAGTAGTTGAACAATAGCATTGTTTCTCCGCTTCTGGCATCGCACGCTCGCGTTGCTTATCTAGCTTTTGGTTGTTGTTGTTGTTATTAATTTTGTTGTTCGTAAGTTGCTTCATTTGAACTGTTGGGCTTATATCGCTTTTATCATCATCATCATCTGGTGCATCATCAACATCACCACCTCGCTTGCATTTAAATATTGTTCGTCCTCTATTTTTGGTTTCTTCTTTCTGATTCTTACCCTCCCCTACTGATCGAGGGCGATGCATTGAATGCCCGGTTGTTATTTTCATTTCAATGATCTCTGCCTTTTGTAATGCTTTTAACCCTAGTTGATTCTGTTAATAACTATAGCTGAAAGTTTCTTTCAGAGGATAACACGTTCCATGAACAATTGGGATGTATGTTAGTGAGAGTTTCTTTGTGTGTTTTGTTTTTGTTTCTTTTTCGTTGGAATATAGGAAAATTTGATTTACGTTTTATTTAACTCCCAAACTGTCTTCGAAGTGCTAGGCTCAATAACATTCTCCTAGATTTTTTCAGCCACTTCCTCGCTCGTTAAGTTTGTTTTTTTTTCTTTTGCGCTACGGAAGATTAAATGTAGTAACATGGTTCACGAGTAACAAGACTCCTGTATTTTGTTTAAATCGTCTTTTTTTCTGGCTATATTTAGATAAATAGAGTTCATTCTCCCTTAATAATCTTTTTTTTTTCTTTTATTCAAGCTGGGATCTGTATTCTTCATTATTTTGATGACGAATTGCGTTATGAAAATGTTGATTTTAAATAGTAATCATTTCACTCTGGCTCTCCATACATGGGCCAGTGCGTGTCGGGACGAACCTTGTGGATAGTGCATTATAAACTCGGTTACGAGAGAGGAGATGTAGAAAAAAATATAACTATCATGCCTCTCTCCGTCACCCACTGGCCCACCACCATATTGGTTCGAGCTTTTGACTGCGTACCGGATCTCAAGCATAAGGAATGTTTCGTTTGTCTTTGTGCCACGAGAGTTTTGCGTGTACGATCAACAGTTTAGTGTGTTAGTAAATAGGGTCTCCTGCCCGTGTCAAAGCTCTTCGGTTATTGATGGTGCGCAACTTTGATATTATAAATGATTTGTTTTCCACCCGTTCGTAGTGATGGCAACTCATCCGAATGCGTCGCAGTGAAAAGAATGTTTCCCGTGGTCATCCAGTGTCTCAGTTGATGTCTGTCTCCGGTCTGTAATGGACGTCTTACAGTGTGCAACCGTCTTCGTCCCGTGCTCATAAGATGCTCCTACGTAATCTACCTACCTAAACACATTTTGCTCAGATAATGGCTGGATTGCATTCCTCGGGTTTCAGGCGATTGACGCAAGTCGTCTATTACAAGGGGTTATTGTGATGTAAGCTGGTGTATAAAAGTTGTTTAACACTGTCTCCAAATATTTGTCCTCTGTCTGTTTGATGTTAATGAAATGGCGTTGGCATAAATCTCACTACTTCCAAAACAGCTATTCCAATGGCGCATTCGTATTTCCTTTGGGCAACCTTCTATAGTTTCGGCATAGCCAACGTTAATACATACTCCCTGATTCGCTGACCCGTGTTTATCGTCGAAATGGTACGGGTATTTCTTTTGGTTTATAAAGGGCGCAATTCATGACTGCTCGACGGTGTTGCATGTTGTACGTACGGTTCCAATTGTATTTGCCTGTTGCACATCTGTCTTTGCTTGCCGATTGACGTTCGATTTATTTGCGATATGCGGTTATCATCGGTATGTGTTGTAGACTTTAGACGGAAGTTGTGCGTATTAATGTTCATCTCTGTCACGAGGTTGGTTATCTCGGTTCTGGTTGATCGTTGCCAGTATTTCTTTGCGCTTTTTGCTATTCGAACGAGTTGCCAGTATACAAATACAAGGGTACGGTTTTTAGTACAGAGTGAAATGTTAAAATGAAAACACACACACATATGGTGATTATTGCACCACGCCTCAACTAGAACATACGGTACGCTTTTGTTCATTAAACAAATAAATAGTATCACAACTAACTACAGGGTTTCTCTTTCGCTGCGGATGAAGCCTAGGTTACAGACCAACCTCATGACTTAAGAATTAGGCAGAAAGCATTGCACACTGCACCTCATGCCGTTTGAACGCTAGATGAGTGAGGAAAGCTGACTATGAGTTATTAGGAGAGATTGAAAATCAGGTAGGCTGCCATTTATCGTGTGTTCATAACTATTCTATTATTTTCGCCTGCCAAAACTTAGAGTCTTCTAGCGGAAGCTCAACAAATACTTCTTTATGTGCGGTCAGCATGTAGGGTCTGTTCTACAAAGTAAGCTCTTCGTGTAAATTATTTTGTTTCCCTGCCATCCTGTTTCCTTTATCAACGCTGTTTGCTCTCTGTTTCTGTTTGGAGTTCGTTCTCCACTTCGACTTTTGGGTGAATTTGAAGAAAATGTCTAATTTAACTTAGCATTGCAATATGCACTCTCTAGGACTAGATACAGCTATCAATTAAACGAATCGCTGATTGAGCGATTGCCCTGATTGCTCTTCATCTTATAAAAGAACCAATAAGAAAAAAATGCACTCAATCGGAACAATTGGAATGAAAAAAATACCAATGAGATGTTTAGAATTCGAGCCGGTAGGCTGAACATGAAGTTTCATGATCCTGCAGGTTGATTGTACACCGTGCTGCGCTTGGAGACAAGTCGATGTGATACTTGGCCAGCAGCTCCTCGTTCTCCGAAACCCAGTAGCCAAGTACATCGGTGTCGTACGTTGGAATGATAGTTACCTCTGCGTGAGAGAATTAGTGAAATGATTAGTATTTGAAAAATGGTACGAGATACATTCGTATTCACAACAGCCCTGCACACTTACCTAAATCTTTATCTTCCCAGGTTTGTTTGGCCTCCAGCAGGGCATTGTACACTTCCCGACTGGGTTCGGTACCGGAAAAAACATAGTATCGGGCTCGGACTCGCTTGAAGAACTCAACGTTTGCGTAGTACGAGTTTCCGTGATGTGGCACGTATGATAGATCAACGTACACCGGACTCGCCACCTTTTTCGTCGCCTTAGTTGGTGATTCGGCTCGCTTGCGGAGATTCTTCTCGTTGTTAAGCTTATTTTTGCTCATCAGCATCCGGCGTTCCTTCTTCGGAGTAGTTTTGTTATCATCGGCTGCCATCGGAGCCGGCGAGGGAAGTCCCAGCGGCTTGCCCCATGCATCTAGCACGCTCTTTACTTCCGCTGTGGACGAACTCGTTGGCTGAGCTGATTGTGGTTGAGTTGATTGTGACTGCGCTTGGGGTTGTGGTTGCTGTGGAGGTTGGGCCAGAGCGGCACTCGCACTTGGCTGAGCTCCCGTCAGAGTGGTCGTCACTGACGAGGGAAGTCCTGTGGAGGTAAAGTCCATTTCCATCTTCTGTGCTTGTGCAATGCTTGCAACAGTGGTTGTTGCTGCCATAAACTCCTTCTCGCTGGAGAAGTGCATCGAAGTGGTCATTAAGTCATCCATCTTCCTGCTGCTGGCATTGCTAAATGCCTTTTCAAAGTCTAGATCGGCTTCGTCCAGGTATTTGCGATCTCCGCCCATCGTCATTGATGGCTTATGGCTAGAATCAACACTACTGTCTCCGCTAGATGCGTACTCAACATAAGGTTTACCCGTTCCGGCAATCGGAATCGGAATGGAACGCGTAGTACTCGAGGCCATCGTCATTGCTGACGGAACTTCTGGTAGCTGTCCGTAGAAGGAGGTGCTCATCGGGTCTGGTTTATAGCTGGATGTGATGGGAATAGCGGATTTTACTTCATCACTGCCATACTGCGGCGGTACCATGTCATCTTGACTGTCCTGGTCGATTTCGATGTCGGATTTTTTGCTAACACCGGAGCTCGAATGTTGGAGGTCGTAATCATATGTGTACTTAGTACTAGGAGACAATGGTGCTTGTGAAGTTACACTCATAGGAGAACCAGGCACATCCTCATCGTGCCATCCAGCAACGATGCGCGACGCCTGTCCGGAGGAAATATCCGATCGTGGCGATAGCACGTCCTTTTCATCGAAGTCCTCTGCAAAGCTTCGTTCTTCGGTTCCTGCTAGAGTAAGCTGGGCTGGAGCAGATGCTTTCGTAGAAGCAGTTGCTTCGGAATGATGTTCAATAGCGTCGCTGCGCACACTCCTATCCACTTCCACCTTTTGCCCATCTTTGATCAAGTACGTTGTTGTGGTGGATATTACTTCAGTGGGAACAACCGTAGCTGCACTTTGCTCTTGTATTCCGGTTTTGCTTACCGTGTCGCTCTGCACGTTACTGTCCACCTCAATCTTCTGTCCATCTTTAATTATGTACGTGGTGGTTTTTGTGGTCGTGGTAGTCGTTGTGACAGTTGTCTGTGAGTCATTCTTATCATCACTAGCTGCAGTCGTTGCGATACGTTCGATCTGAGAATCGACCATGTCTGGCGTTGAGGAACGCGTCATGTCCGGGGTGCTCATGCCGGAGGTGGTCTTTGCCTCGTCGGCAAGTTTCAGCGTATCGACGACCACCTTCGGGAAGGGCGATGTTGGCTTTGGCGATGAATCTGATGTCTCAATACCTGAACTGCTGTGGCCCAAGTTGATCGATTTGGAAGCACTGTCCGTACTACCCTGCGTATGCACGGACATCAGCCCCGGGCTCGATTTGCCGGAAGGTACAGACTCTTTAGGTGTTGAAATACCAGATGCATCGTCCTTTGGCGCAGTCGGACCAGTTGACGACATTGCAGCAGTCGCTAAAGTCGTTGTGGTTGACGCAACAGATGTCGATCCAGCTAGAGTTGACGATTCATAGTGACATTGTGTCATACTCATGCTATCCTTTGCTGCAACGTTAGGACTGATGGGAGCCGTTGGAGGTGTCTTACTGCCAGCGAAGAGAAGTTCATCTGTGACCTTCTCCATAGGCGATGAACTAGTTTTGACCGAAGACTCGGTGACTTCCCCCATTCGAATTGAGACCAGTTGCTGCTGCTTAGAAGTGTTTTCCGATAGACTATCCTTTTCAATAAAAGTGTTAAACGATGTAGAACTTTCCTCCAGTGAATCTTTATCCTGCTGTGGGCTAACCGACTTGGCGGTCGATTCCTGAGATTTTTCACCAAGATATGGAGACGATTTACCGCTATCGAGAGTTGCTGACATTGGGAATGCACCAGAGACTGCTGCTGTTGTCGATATTTTTTTCTCAATCGACGAATCTTCAGTTTTTGAGACTGTGGATAAAATCACAGAGCTGGTCATCTTTTCAATTTCCTTCATCGTAGTTACTGTATCTTTTAGCAGCTGATCCATACCCTTGGCGATGGATACGCCGTGTTCAGGACTCTCGGAACTATCCAAGCCACATTTGGGAAATACGCTTGACGAATCTTGCTGTTGATCATCGACTTTATCTCCAGGGAATTGGGAATCGTCACTAAACAATGGCTTGAAGGACTTGGTCAATGTTTTTTCCGTCTGATGTGATGTAAAGGAAGGTTCAATTTTTGTAACACTATCTCGTGGGCTGCGTAACATATCCAGATCGTCTCGGGAAGCAATCATAGATTCTTCTAACACTCCCAATGTACTGCCCTCAAAACCGGGGCGTGGTGCGGCGGATGTCGCTACTGCAGACATGGATTTCGAACGAGTTTCCTTCATACAAACTTTAGCGTCCAATTCTTCGTCCTCACCATCACTCATGGCTGATGTAGGACGTTCTTCCTTAGTAGTCGTGGACGATGACTCTCGGCGCGATAGAGATTCTTCAAATTTCACAAACGATGACACGGATGATGCATCATGCGTACTCTTTATATCGATCACCAGAGATTTATTAGAAGCAACTGAAGCAGGCCTGGAAGATTCTCTTGACATTTTTTCAGCGTCTGTAGAAACCATAGTAGATTGTGAGTACTCTTTAGTAGCTGCCGTACTCGACGAACTCATTTCCAAAACAGTTGTCTGCAGAACGACGGACGATGTCTTATCGTCTAATCCGCTGGCAGCGGAAGCTGGTCGTGAATCTTCTTTGGTTTCAATTTTCAGGTCGATGGACTTTTCTAATCGAGTCTGTTCAATAATTCCACTGGCAGCTGATGTTGACCGTGAGTCTTCTTTGGTATCAGCTTTCAAATCAATGGACTCTGAAAAAGCCTTGTCGTCTGCACCGCTGGCACCTGATGCTGGTCGTGATTCTTGTTTGGTGTCAATCTTTAAATCAACAAACTGCTCCGATCGAACCTCAACAGAGCCACTAGCAGCAGACCCAGAACGAGATTCTTCATTGGACCCTCTTTTTATATCGATGGACTTCTCCGAAGAAGCGTTGTCAGTTGGGCCACTGGCAGGAGATGCAGGTCTAGATTTTTCTTTGGGCTCAGACTTCAGATCCATGGACTTCTCTGAAGCACCTTTGTCAGCAACACTACTAGCAGCAGATGCAGGTCGAGATTCTTCCTTGGTCTCAGTCTTTAGATCAACTGGCTTTTCTGATACAGCTCTGTCTGTCGTTCCACTCACACCTGATGCCGGTCGAGACTCGTCCTTGGACTCAGTTTTTATCTCAATAGACTTCTCCGATAGAGATTTTTCAGCAGTTCCACTTGCAGCAGATGCTGGTCGAGGATCTTCTTTCTCATCCTTCAGATCGGTTGACTTTTCAGGGATAGCCTTTTCAGTTGTTCCTCTAGCTGCAGAGGCAGGTCGAGATTCTTCCTTGGTCTCAGTCTTTAGATCGATAAACTTCTCTGATGCTTTGTCGGTAGGACCGCTAGCAGCTGAGGCAGGTCGCGATTCTTGTTTAGCGTCAACCTTTAGATCGATGGACGTCTCTGATGCGCCGTTGTCTGCCACACCACTAGCAGCAGATTCTGGTCGGGGTTCCTCCTTGCTCTCAGTTTTGAGATCAATGGATTTCTCTGATGGAGCCTTGTCAGTTGGGCCACTAGCAGCAGAGGCTGGGCGAGATTCTTCCTTGGTCTCGGTCTTGAGATCGATGGACTTCTCCGATGATGCCTTGTCAGTAGGGCCACTAGCAGAAGATGCTGGTCGAGATTCTTCCTTAGTGTCCACCTTCAGATCGACAGACTTTTCTGATGCAGCTTTGTCAGCAACGCCACTAGCAGCAGAACCAGGTCGCGATTCTTCCTTAACGTCAACCTTCAG
>KB672979.1:2422115-2544615 GCA_000349145.1 Anopheles dirus
TCTTCCTTGGTCTCAGTCTTGAGATCAATGGATTTCTCTGATGGAGCCTTGTCAGCAGGGCCACTAGCAGCAGAGGTTGGTCGCGATTCTTCCTTAACGTCACCCTTCAGATCGATGGATTTCTCCGACGCAGCTTTGTCAGTTGTCCCACTAGCAGCAGATGCTGGTCGAGATTCTTCCTTGGTCTCAGTCTTGAGATCAATGGATTTCTCTGATGGAGCCTTGTCAGTAGGGCCACTAGCAGCAGAGGTTGGTCGCGATTCTTCCTTAGCGTCACCCTTCAGATCGATTGACTTCTCCGATGCAGCTTTGTCAGTTGTCCCACTAGCAGCAGAGGTTGGTCGAGATTCTTCCTTGGTCTCAGTCTTGAGATCAATGGATTTCTCTGATGGAGCCTTGTCAGCAGGGCCACTAGCAGCAGAGGTTGGTCGGGATTCATCCTTAGCGTCACCCTTCAGATCGATGGAGTTCTCCGATGCAGCTTTGTCAGTTGTCCCACTAGCAGCAGATGCTGGTCGAGATTCTTCCTTGGTCTCAGTCTTGAGATCGATGGACTTCTCTGATGGTACCTTGTCAGTAGGGCCACTAGCAGCAGAGGCAGATCGAGATTCTTCCTTAGCGTCCACCTTTAGATCGACTGACATTTCTGATGCAGCTTTGTCAGCAACGCCACTAGCAGCAGATGCCGGACGAGATTCCTCCTTGGTCTCAGTCTTGAGATCAATGGATTTCTCTGATGGAGCCTTGTCAGTAGTGCCACTAGCAGCAGATGCAGGTCGAGATTCTTCCTTGGTCTCAGTCTTGAGATCGACGGACTTCTCTGATGGTGCCTTGTCGTCCATTCCACTAGCAGCAGATGCTGGTCGAGATTCTTCTTTGCCAGCAACCTTCTGGTCAGTAGGTGATTTATCAGATGTTCCACTAGCAGCAGATGCTGATCTGCATGCTGCTTCCGCAGAAGATCCAGGACGTGTAGTATCTTCAACGCTGGCAGGTGATTCAGGACGCGAGAACTCCATTGGTTCCTGCTGCTCCTGGGCAAAATCCAATGATGCAGATTCTTTCAATTGTTGTTTTGTCTGAATAGTTTGGTTATCTGATTGGGTTTCTGTTGTTGGTGCTAACGCTGATCCTGGACGGGACACATCTTCGGCACTTGCAGGAGAATCAGGGCGAGAGAATTCATTGGATTCTTCTGCGGTTTCAGGTATATCTGCTATTTTTTCTGATTGCATTGTTGACGATACTTCCGGCTCACCTTTGTTCGACGTTTCTGTTGCAGCTCCAATGCTTAACGGATCTTTTTCCGAAACTGTTTTTAGGCTTGTAACCGATTCTGGGCTGGACAGTTCCTTTAGTTTACCATCAGTATCTGCAAATACTTGATCTTGTTCCTTCTCAGATTCCTTCAAAAAGTCCGTTACTGATTTAAGATCAGCGGAATCTTCTTTCAGATCGCTTATATGACTTGAAATTGAATGTGCCCGAGATGAATCACGCTCGTCAACGAAGGAGCTTTCGTCTTTCGTGTAGTCTCGCTCACTAAACGTACTGATAGCAGACTCGCGTCTTGTTTCGTCGATTTGATGATCTGCCAGAGATTCCTTGCGAATATCACCCACCACAGCAATAGTGTCTTCGTGGGCCTTAGGTTTATCTGCCTCAATTTGCACAACTTTCTCAGGTAGTTCGTGTTTATCTTTTTCTTCTATGGATGTGGGAGATGTTTTCAGATCTGGTGAAGATTTTCCTGACGATGCTGGGCTGCTCTTTTCATCTACTGTTCGCTTAATTTCTGTAGAATCCTTCGCGGACATACTGCCATGAATTTCAGGATCATCCTCAGCTTCACCTTCTCCGTCTTCATCCTCTTCCTGAACCTTGATTTCTGGTGTAGTTTTTCCTGAACCCTGCATCGGCTCTGGTGTAGCTGATTTTGAGAAAGTGATAGTTCCATCGGCACATATAACTGTTTCTTCGCCACCATCTTCGCTGCTGGCAGTCACGAGCATTCGTTGCACTGTGCCTACATCCTCTTCACGAGCAGCTCCTTGCGAAAGCTTCCGTTCTAGTTCCTGGGGATCAAAACCTGGGATAATTTCTTTCAAATCTTTGTCCGATTTAAGTACCTCCGCAACATTGGCGACTATCTTGGCGACATCTTCTGGGGTGCGTGCGCGAGGAGGCATCATGCCTAGAACAGGATCAAGCTTTTCCGAAGCACCCTGTGGTGGTGAAACACGATCTTCCTCTTCTTCTTCCTTGATTTCGCGTAGATTAGCATCTTCGAACGCGCTGTATTTGATGTCCTCGATCACAAAGGTACCTAGGTTCTTGTTGGCCTCTAGCTCTTCCAGTTCCTTATCTTCGTCGATGTCATGTGGAATGCTGACCATCGCTTTCAGCTCCATACTCAACTTATCTCCATCAGTAACGGGAGAGTCAACAGTGGTGATGTGTGTCTCTCGTAGTTCTTGTGTAAAGCTGCGCTCGTACGGACCACCGAAACGATCGTATGGTTGCTCCAATTCCTGTTGAACCACATCCGCAGATGGCAGTTGACGATCCGTTTGGAGGGCATCAATTTTCTCAGTCACCTGTTGCAATTTGACTTCAACCTCCTCGGTCTTATCCTTGATTTTATGTTCTACCTTATCCGCCATTTTTTCAATACCACTCTTGATACCCTCTGTGATGCTTCCGAAGAAAGAACTAATACCGGTCTTGGCTTTGTCTTGAACCTTCTCCACCCCCTTTGCAACATCTTCATCGATCTGCTTTTTTGCTTGGTCGAGCTGACTAGCGACATCTTGTTTCACTTCCTTTGCTAACTTCTCCAACTCGTTCTTTTCGGCAGCAATCGTTGCGAGCGCTTCATCCGCCTTTGTAGCAACTTTCGAGACTTCTGCAGCAATTGATTCCATTTTTTCGTCCATCTTTGTAGTAGTTGCCTTAAGTTCGTCGTCCAATTGTTTGGTTTTCGTTTGCACACTATCAAACATAGAGTCCGCTTTGTCAGTGAAGCCCTTCACTACTTCTTCCGCCGTTTGCACAGCCATTTGCTCCACCTCTTTACCAGTGTCCTTAATTAGTTCCTTAACCTTGCGATCAGTGTCGTTTGCCTCTTCAATTACTGCATCGATGATCTCTTCCTTGCGTTCGGCAACGCTCTTCACCATTGTATCCTTGATAGCTACTAAGTCAGAAACTGTGCTTTTAGTTTTATCGTCGATTAGATGTTTCAACTCATCCAGTTTTTCTTCCACCTTTGCCGGCGTCTGCCAGATCTCATCCAGTACTGACGTGACGGTTTGTGGCGGTTGTGGTACCTTTGGTACTACTTTTTGCGCTACAATCAGTTCCTCTTCTACTGGAAGTCTGGAATCTTCATTATCATCCTGCGCAGTTTCCTCAATGGGTGCCTTACTTTCTTGCTTAACCTGATGTTGATGGTGTACTTTTTCTGCCGTTTCGAGCTTTTCTTTTATGGCTACATCCGCAGGGATAATTTGTGACTCCAAATCTCTCAAAATCGCATCGTCACTGAGCAGCGCTCTCGAAGGATCTTGTTCATCACTTTCATGTGCGTCTGGTTTTGGAGGCTTATCCAGCCGTGTGTCTTGTTCAACTTTTTCGAAAAGTTCTTCCACTTCAGTTGCCTTCTTCACCGTATCACATGGTTTATCACTTTCAACTGACTTATCCGCTACGTGCCTTTCATCATCAGTCTTCTTAAGTTGCTTTGCATCAGTCTCTGTCGCCGCCATCGTCGATGCCACCGTTGTCCTAGAGACTGCGATGACGGGTTCCTCCTCTGGCTTCTCCTTCGTATCACGATCCTTATCCTCATCCTCTTTACTTTCCTTGTCCTTGTCTTCACCGTAATCTTCATCAAGATCGGCCTCCTCGTGCACGGGCAAGTCCGCTACCTCATCCGGTGTCTTCACTACGTCCCGCATGTGTGCATGCTGTGCGCTGAACTGCATCTTTGCCGGTGTTGGACGTTCTAGTGGTTCGTAAACCGTCTGCAAAGGAGCGACTGTTGTAGCTACAACTTCTGTCGCTGCAGCAGGTCCAGCGGGTTGCTCTGCTCCAACTGTTGTCGCAGTCGTAGCAGTCGCTACAACTACTTCGACCTCCTTCGTTTCTTCCTTAACGTGCTTCTCTTCGATCACTAGATCTTCCTTGATATCGTCTAATGGGATGCGTTCGTCTTCGGGAAGTGTTGGAGCGGTCGTTGTCGCCCCAGACTCAACGGTTGCAGATACACGCTCTTCATGGTGACTCTCATGATGAGGAGGATCGATTTGTTCCTTCGGATGACCCATTGGTAGCTCCTGCTCCTCATCGCGCGTATCGCTAGTCTTTTTCGTGCTACTCATCTTCTCATCAGGACTGATCGAAGAGATCTCTTCCGTCTTCAATCCGTCCATGGAAGTCTCCATCTTGGACTTTGCGATCTCCTTAGCTGAGGCAATGATATCTTGCACTTCTTCCTCTAGTTCTTGTTTGTGCTTGGGAGAAAGTTTTTCCTGATGATCTCTATCCTTGTCATCTTGTTCTTCTTCATTCTGGCCATCCGCTTCTGCGACTTCTTCTTCGCCCTGAAGCTGTTCATCATCCACCTTTTCGCTTTCAACTACTGCCCCAGCAGCAACCGTTTGGTCAACATCCTTCACAGCATCAGCTTTTTCGTCCTTCTCCTCCTCTAAACTGTCACGCTTTCGTTTCTCGGACTCTTGCGAATCACGCTGATGTTTTTGAATTTCTTCCTCTTTGGTGGCACTGCTTTCCGGTTCATTGATGGAGTCTTCGGTATACTGTTCTTCCTTTTCGATTATCAGATACTCTTCCTCTTCTTCCGGCTCGGTAGCACTATCCTGTACTTCTCGGTGGTCTTCCGCCAGCGCTAGTTCTCTTTTTTTGAGAGCTTTTTGTGCAGCTGAATCGCGATTGAAAACGGCTTCGATCTCACGTACTGCTTCCTGCTCCTCTTTCAATTCTGCCAGTTGTTGCTGTTTCTTGATTGCCTCCAAAGTATCGCTATCACCTGGAATGCCTTCTGGTGCTGCAATGCCCATCGGTCGCTTGACCACCGGGACACCTCCTTCATCGGCACTCGGAGTTGAGACAAGACTTGAATCGGTCGTTCCGTTCTTATCGAGTTTTGCCTTTCGAATGACTGCATCTTTCTCAGATTTAAGAACCTTCTTGCCCTTCACAGGACTACCGCCAACCGTCGCTGCACTGGAAGAAGTTGACACTGTGCCTTTCGGTCGACGCGAAATGGGTTTGCGTTCGGGTTGTGCCCTGACTGATGGAGCTTCCTTCTTCTCGAGCTCCTTTCGTGCTGTAATTGCCTCACGCTTGGCAGTAGTTGGTCGTTGTCTCGCTTCGAGCACTTTACGATTATTTTCATCCTTGGCACTCTTAGCAGGTGTTGCTTTTGGACTAGATTTTCCCACTTTAGCCCCTAGCGTAGGGCCCGTCTTTGTAGTTACTGACTTTCCTGCAGTTTTCTTTACATCATCTCCCTGTTCGGCTTTAGATGCACTTCCGTTTGTTAACCTAGCTTCGACTGGACCAGTCTTTTTCGGTGTAGTTGGCGATGATTTATTCGGCTCACTTTGTTTCTTTACTGTCGGTTTTCGTTCGACGGATGGCTTAGACGTCTTGCTTGATGTTTCGACTTTTGTTCTGGCGGTAGATGAACTTGTTGTACGTGACGTAGGAGGTTTTCTTGATGACTTCGTGACGATACCTCCACTATCAGCGCCGGCAGGTGATGCATCCTCCTTTTTCCTTTCCTTCGCATCTACTTCAGGCTTTACTGAGTCTGTCTCTTCCTTCTTTTCCGGCGCATCGGGTGTTTCGTCTGCGCTCTTTTCACTGTCTATTACCAATGGTTTGGATTTGTCTATCGACAGCGCGTCTTCCTTGTCGGAACTCATGTCGGAGATGGAATCTTTTTTCTCGTCTTGCTGCTGCTGTTCCAGCTTTTTGTTGTCAAGCTTCTTCTCGGACATGGTCGTCGGTTTGCCGGATCGAATAGATTTAGGTTTGCTTTCGATTTTCGCTGAAGCAACAGTTGTTGTGCCAGAAGGTTTTGACGACAGCTGCTTTTCCATTTTAATTTCGTCCGCTGAGCTATCCATGCCGTCCGCAGCGAGCTTATTATCGGAATGTAGCATTTTCATTTTGTTCTCAATAAGTTTGTTGTCCTTAGGCTTGGACGGATGCATCGGTTCCGCTATGATCCGATCGGTGGAAGCCGATTTGAGACTTTTCTTCGTAACTAAAACTGGCGTCGAAAGGCTCGCACTGATTGATTTGACCGGACATACCGGCTGTCTCATGAACTCTACATTCTTCATCTTTTCCAGACCCTCCAGGATCTTATATTCGGGCGCTGAACCCGGAAACAGGATACGCGTAATGTTGTCCTCCGGATTAGCAGGAGTCCACACAAGCAGAGCGCAAATAGAGATGAGATTCTGAAGCGGAAAAGCAAAGTCTTTGCCGTCCTTTGCCTCCTTCGTAAACAACCGCTGGTCGGCTGCGGCCCACCGAGCGAGAAAGTCCTTAACTTCACGTGAGTCTCGTGCCGGACTGATAACGTACATATCAAGCGTTCCATGGCCAACTTTGTGGTACAAGTTGATGGGTTCTGCATCACGGTAACAGTTTTGTGCTTTTAAGTTCAGCGACTTCAGGTTTGTTACAATTTGGTGACCCTCCTGGAGTATGTCTACCAGCAGCGGATCCCGATCCTTATCGCCGTCTGGGCTCGGCAGACCCTTGCGCTCGGGAATGTTGCAAAAAAAGTGTCCTATCTGAGGGTAAACGTGCGCTTCGCTTTTACGTTCGACGACGGACGAAATGCCTTTGATGTTGGTGTTATTGATGCGTGTCATCAATACTGCATCCAGCCGGTCTAGGTGACGTACAAAGTCCCAGAAGCAAGATTTACGACTGAAGCCTCCGTCCACTGAAAAAAGAAAACAGAAAGAAAATCCATTATATGTACATTCAGCATGACAGATCACCCACACCAATTTACCTAGCATGTTAAAGCCATTAATTCCGAAAAGGGCGGCATCTCCCTGTCCTCCCGGGAAGACGTACAGGGTCGGATGGCTGAAGCGAATATTACCAACCACGTCGGAGCTTTCCAACAACTCCGAAATCTCCGTTGGTATAATCATCGACGACAAGTAAGCTATAATAGAATTGGAAACCCTATAGTGACGGAGAGCGAAATCGCAGCGGTCGCAGCATATACTACTTACCAACAAAAGCACTCAATCTTTCGCTGCCCGAGCTCAGTACATCGACTGGATTTAAGCGGATCTGACAGACTCGCGAAAACGACTTCTCTTGAATATTGTGCCACTGTCCGACGGGAGCACAGTGAACGTCCATGGTGATCGTGTCAGGATAAGCGCGAAGTACGCGCTGTACCTCATGCTCTTGGAATGCTTCCATAAAGTCTACTACTGAAAATGTTCCATCCTGTGTGCGTATGTGTGTGATAACGAAGGAGATAAAAAGATATATGATGTTTAGATGATAGCTGGGTATGATGATAACGAGAATGACATTGAAAGCCATTGTTCCTCATTGACTATAAGTTACGCATGTCACAACCGTGCAAATCTTTTCATTGTATTGTGTATAAACAAAAGGCCAATTTCGTTGCATAAATCTTTAGGCAACCAAAACTTGGCATAATCATATTATTTGCAGGATCTCTGTTCCTCTTACCTGTAATATCCATGATCCATTGCCTGAAAAAGTGTATCCCGTATGGATGATGTGGCGATGCCGGGTGAAGCTACTCAGCAAATTCCGGATACATTGGATGAAGGTGTTGACTTGTGGATGAATCAAGATCTCGGTAACCAGATTTTCGCTGGCATACTGAATCAATCGTTCACCTGCGATAGAAATGTACACAATAATGATGATATTTTGTGTTACAAACAGATACAAATAACTCGGTTCAGAGCTTGGGTTTAATCTTTAAAATCACAACGTCATGCTCCTTCTAATGTGAAGGAAATCCATTTATCTTTCACCCCTATCGAATCGACACCGGCTAAATATTATGTATAAACCGTCTGGAGGGAAGGAAAGAATTGATTGTTTTCCTTAACCATAAATGTCTGCTGACAGTGACATATTTTAATTGTTCATCAAGTTCATCTGAATTTTCATCAAGTTCTGGATAAACATGGCACGCTTGGTTTTTCACTTTGTTGATGGTGGTGTATAATCGCGTGACAACTTTATGCGAAACCCTGGTTTGGCAATATGGAATTTCGTCTTTCAGTTCAAAAGTGCTACAAAAGCTTACCGCACCAGTATATGTAGTGCCTATATGCCTTGTCCGGCACGGGAACACTATATGGCAATATGATACTACCCATATTGAATAACTTCTACACATTGCTAATGGCTCTCTCTGGTAACATTGTTTCAACCGCAAGTACATCATCGAAAGAAAAGTTATGAAATTTATAACAGATCTCCAAGTTCCAATCTACATGCTCAACCACAGCGAAACGTGCGATACGGTACCTATGCGAAAAACAGCACATGGAAGCATGCCTCCAAGGGATGCGAAAAGTGCCGGGACCAAAGTGTTACTCCATGTGGCTGCAGCATTCATCACGTCGTCCCTTCGTGGGGCTTTGTACGCTCGCTGCTCGCAGCACACTTGTGCCCGGAGGAGTGCGCGGAGAGTAAACTCGGGTGGTATCGTGAGTAACGAGTGTGACTAGCGCGAAGGTCAAAGTGAAGTGTAACAGATTTTATGTATGTGTGCTTTTCATTATTCTTACCATCCCATTCTTCTCACCAAGCTGCTGGCGTGCTGAGGTCTAGAATCAACCATCTCGCCTCGCCCTCGCTCCGCCCTGCGAAATTTGCATATTCATGTATTTTTAACCACTTTAGCCGAAAACCATTTTCTGCACTCACTCACCCCATACAATCACTGCAAAGCGGATCGTTGCGCCTTTTGTGATACCGAACCAGCCACTATGTCCGCTAACCTCAGCTCGGAAACACATAATGCCGATCGCGCAGGAGTGTTTTGGGGCAATTGTTTTCCTCGGCACAACGTACATTTCCGCTAACGATGCATAAAATGAGTGTTTTGGGGAATCTGCGCAAAAGTAATCAATGCATATCCCAATGGTCAGCAGAATTGCACTAAAAGGTTCACACATGTACAAAACGTGCCTCGTGCAGCCCATTTATTTTGTTGCTTATGACGTTTTATATTGCTTTTGTCATATATTATGAAATGATCGACAGTACCAGAGACACATTCAATCGGACGGTTTTAATTGAAATAACTGACCATAATTACACATTCTTTCATGCTACGTGACAATGCTTCAGGACAGATCTGCCATAAGCTATCAATTAGCTATCTGAATGCTTTTTTCATCCAAAAAACGCTTCCTGCCCATGGCTATTGCTTAGCTGTGATATTGCGTCCGAAACTAAACTGCAAGGACGATGTCATGAAATGAACGCAAATGGTATTAAAACAGTTTAACGGTTTGCGGTAGGCTAATTATTCAAAATGTAACTAGCTGTCATCAATGTCCTGGCTGATTCTAAATGTTATCGAGCAGCAGGGGGTGCTTTACATTTTAAATATAAGACCCACGGTCAGCAACAACAGAGCACCCGTGAACATTACTCCCTTTCCTGCGTTACAGAGGTCTTCGTTGCACGCCTTACACACATCCACTTTTTCGTCAGGCTCTTCCAATTGCGACGATATCAGCTTACATAGATCTGCCTCTGACATGATGGGAATACATGTTTTCACAAACATTTTTATACTACCATTGCTGCCACTAGCCTTTCCGCACGAAAATGTTCCATTCCCCGGTTCTGGCACAGGAAATGGTGGAACTAGATCATCGCAATTGGCTTTAATGGCTTTCTGTGAACAATCGTCAAAGCTAACGGTGCTCATGCATGAGTAACACTGTAAAGATTGTGCTGCAGCAGCGATAATTAGCGATAATTAAGAATACGAGTTACAAAAAAAGTGTCCAGTATCACTAAAACGTTCTTCTTACCTTGGTGAGCAAACCATCCCAACAAACAGAGTATGACCAACTTGAGCGCGCCACTCATTGTGAACAGTTAAGGAAAATCTGGCAACTGAGCAATAACGCCAGCGCTTTTTATATCTGTCCTCATCAACGGTGAATAAACAATCCCTATCGGGGTTGAGTATCTCCCAGAAGCGATAAGGAGTATTGCAGAATAGTGCATTTCGTATCAACGATTAACGTATCTGCAGTTTCCACTTGAAGTGTGCTGTCGGCGTATTAACGATCGAATATTCGCATTGAGCAACGCATGCTTCAGATTTACTACTGCGCACCGTATAGAAATCTGTTATGCACAACACAAGGTCGTCGAATTACATCTTTTTCCCGTTTCATATGATTGGCACACCAACAACAGGTACGGAATGTGTATAACTTTCGCTTTAAAACGTTCCTTTAATCTTGTTAACGACAGTTTAAATCAATCGTTGTTTTGCGTGTGACCGTTCTTTCAATACACTCATGGTACTTAAGGGTTTTTAAAAGTTAGTTTTCACATTTTTCGCGCTTTATTTTCGATTTCAGGCTTGTGCTGTCGAAGTACTGTAAACTTCTAAATGTATTTGTTTTCGCTCACGATTCTAATTCGCAAGCTCTCCACCTCTTTCTGTATTCTATGTCATGTACAGGTTAGTTTGCTAAAATCCTCATTGCAGCGAATGCCCCCAATAGAATCGGCAAGACAGAAGATTTCACTGTACTTGGTGCACCACTCTTCGTAGTTGTCTCGACGCCTTGGGTTGTAGAACCACCTGGTGCCACAGTAGTAGTAGTAGTTACACCCGGTGCAACAGTAGTAGTTGCCCCTGGTGCAACAGTAGTAGTTGCCCCTGGTGCAGCAGTGGTAGTTGCCTCTGGTGCAGCAGTGGTAGTTGCCCCAGGTGCAGCAGTAGTAGATGCCCCTGGCGCAGCAGTAGAAGTTGCCCCTAGCGCAGCAGTAGTAGTTGCACCTGGTGCAGCAGTAGTAGTTGCACCTGGTGCAGCAGTAGTAGTTGAAGCTGGTGCTACCGTGGTCGTCTCTTGTCCTGATATCACCGTGATCAAAACACATAGCACAATCACCTTAAACATTTTTGATTTTGTTTCGTGTAACTTTTCTTCTCACAACTCTTATCTATACGGTGTGCTGTCGTGAAGCTTTCGTTTTGCACTATCCCACGCTGCGTGCACCTGCAGAAGTATTTATATTCATTTCGATGGAACCGCACTGATTGATAGATAAGCAGATCGGTATATCCCAATAAACCACTTGAGAAGTCTGTCACTTGACGCATGCGTGAGTTCCGTTGCATGTCTGCGGACAATCTTGTCATTTCCATCAACCGAAACAATAGTGAGAGAACGGGTTGTGTATGTAACACACTGAACAAATTCGACCGAAATATCGTGCATTCCATAATGCTTATCAAGTCGTGGTATGGATAAATGATGTCGTATATAATTTATAACTTTGACATACACCTTCACATAGCAAAAACCTTTTCTAATGTAGCGAGTTTATCTACTTCCGCATTAGGATTAACGATCCCCGAACGTAGAACCGCTCAACTATGTGGTAATGTTATGTCGGTTTTCAATGTTTTACGACGTTCCAACTTTTCTTTCACGTCACTCCTGCGGGGAAACTAATGCAGCATCGCACACCATGCCATCCCTTCCAGTACGATTGCCAATCAAGTGCAATTCCGGTTTCTGGGTAAACTTTTTCCTTCCATTTCAATCAATGTTGCTAGGAAAAGTTGCTCGAAATACTTTTCTGCTCCGCAAGAATGCTACCGACTGACGGCACGGTTCAGCGTAAAACATAGCCACTGTGCTCACAACTCATTTCGGGTTTTATCACATCGCTAAGCCCATCGACAGTGGCAGACAGTGGCACCTATTCCCTCCGGGCTATCCGGGGAGCGAGATGCAGGAAACAGGAAATTACGCCACCATGCGCCTCCACCGGGGTTCTATCTCCTGTTCGATTTTTTGTGTGTCTCCTCCGCTCCAGGCATACCATTCTAGTGCAATGTACATCAGCGACTCTTCTGCATGCACGGCAGTTGCTCCGTTTTGTGTCGTTGCCATACCCACACGGCAGTGGGTACGTTAATTTATCGCTCGGGGTCCCAAAAGGTGGCTCCCAAAGACGTTCCCATATGTGTGCGTGTGCATTGCCGGAGTACCGGAACCACCCTTATCCTGCCGACATTGATAAACGACAAGGCCAACGATGGAAAGATACCGAATCAATTCATTTACCCAAGCCCTCACCCACTGCGCCAGCGATCGCTGCTGCCCGGGCCAATCTGGGAAGGAAATATTCCGCTACGACAAAATTCTACTATCGTGGTTCTGCTGCGTGCAGGATCGGTGCGTGAAGGCCGATACGAGCTTATCCGTGCGTGCGATACTTTGTACGGCAGCCTAAACAGCACATAAATTAGTTTCGTTACGAAGGAAATCGATGGGCGGATACGTTTCCTATTTCAGATTAATGGAATTACTGTCGAAGATGTCTGCACGCGTTTGTGCGTGCCTACCACCGCAGGGAGGTTAGATTGGGAAGATTTCGGTTTCATGCACAAAATGGAATTATAATCCTCCCACATTGATCAATTGAATTCTTTCCATCAGTTCGCAAATCAATCAACGTGGCGCCGTTGACAATGGATTCGCTTCGACGTGAAACCGAGTGACTTCAAAGGCAGCATAAATTTGAATGAAAAAATACGCAAACATGGGCAAAGTTTGGCAGCTTGTTTGGTATCGCTGCGCTTCTGTTCGATTGACGTAAGAATTTTCTTAACTCGATCTTGAAACGTCGGTTGGGAATTAGTGTTATTCAATTCATAAACAAAAAGCAAATACTTTCACAATTTCAGGAATCCATTATTTTTACATTCTGTTCGGTTTCCACATGAAAAATCGTAGAGCCATGCAATAAATAGAAATGACGCACGGTCTATGGGCGCCATTGCGGCTTTCAAGCTCGACTTTAGCCATGCTCCGCTGGGAGTGTGCTTTACCTGCTGAGAATTTTATTTTCGACCCTTGAATAGGTTGTTCACAGGAGAAAAAAGCTCAAAACATCACTGCTTCGATAAAAAGAGACCCTAACGGCTCGTTGCGTCGCTCACATACACAAACAAAAGGCCATTTTGTCGCACAAGACTGAGGCTTTTTTTCCTTCGTGACTCCCTTCTAGTTTTCAATTTCCATACATGTACAACAGAGGTAGAAGTCCATGCATAAACACATCCTTTACTTTGGTCTTGGTTATTCAGTCTTGTATGGTTTGTATACCATACAACGTCACAGGAACTGTCTTTCCTCGATGGAAAATACGTTAGCAATGTTTTACATTTTCCATACCGTTCCAGACCGGATTTTACTGTGACCTACTGCAGTACGTTTGTTGCCTACCTTCACTTCATTTCCAATCAAAAATATACAAATAAAACAACCAATCCCGCGCCCGTCCCTCGAAAATCAAACAATTGGTCGATGTTTACACAGGCATGCAAAAAACGATCGAAGCAATCCCACTGGTAATCTGCAATTGTCATGCTCATAGATGGACGCGACCAGTCGCATTCGTGTTGTGGACAATCAGGGCACGAGTTTGGACTCGTTTCATCGATCGATTCTTTCACCGCATCGCAGCAACGGATCGAAGCTGTCAATTTCGCGTCGTTTTTCATTTCGACCCGGGGAGGATGGGCTAAATTGCATTTCTTATGAATCTCGACAAGCACTGGCTGCGAGCGCAAAGTGCCTGGCCAAGGACATAAAGGCAAATGTTGAATAGACCGGTGATGCTGGCGGCAATGATGTTGCACCATTGCCGTCGCTTTACAATGCACCTGCACCGGTTTTCGCTCTATTTTTAGTGCACATGTCATCGATTTTTAACTGACGTTCATATCTCACCGCGCTGCTACGCGCTTGATTCTGTGGTAACCTGGAAGCTGCAATCGTTGTAGCGCTTAAGTGGATTATTGTGGATTAACTACTACATCACCACTCATACAGCTTTGATTAATGTTTGAATGTCCGCAATGGAACATAACAAATGACTTTGTTCAGGCGCTTTGCTGTTTCATTCCAACTGAACTGATTCCACTGATCTCTTTCTTTAGTATTGCAATTCGGTATCGTTCAGCTCATAGCGGTATAAACAAATAACGATAACATCAACTTCAAAATGTAATAGAAGCTTTATCGTTTTGTTTTTACTTCCCAGCAAGTCAATTGGTGTATGCGTGGTGAATATGGCGAATTTATGACTGTAGTGAATGGCTTTCAGCAAAGGCCTCCCTTCAACAAAGTGCTTTTGGATGGGGTTTATTGTTCATACCACTTTTTGAACCACTTTTCCAATGAATTCGATCGTCCAGTAAATGACCTTTCTGAGGTCGTATTTTAACTTCTCGTCCCTTGGTCACTCGAACCAGAATGGCCACTACAATTCACAAAGCGCTTGTTGGTTTTAGAATGCGGTTCAATGCGCATTGACTCAAAAAAAAGTGCCAGATAAACGTATCTTATTCTCGACGTGACGGTCCAGAAGGATGCTTCATACAAAATTTACCCTGTCATTGGTTTGACCTTTCTTTGCGTCCGAAAAGGATATCACGAGCCAAGAAAACAACATCCGCGAAATCTTCGCTCTATTATGTCTGAGCAACTGTGCGAGGCTAACGCTGGCAGAGGCATGCCACAAAAAGGATTTTCCGAACGATCCGCATCGCGTCTGTCTGTGTGGTTCAAATATTTATCTCTCTGCGAACCCCGCCGAAATTGAGTTTCACGGAAAAATATGTTTTCCTACCCGGAGATAAAACCATCTGATTGAAATCATGGCTCTGGAAACATAACATTGTGTGCCAGCTGACTTCTCCAAATACATTTGTTAACATTTTGGACAATCTCGCACGTTTCAGGTGATTCTTAACCCCTGTTTCTATCGATCCTTCTCAACACAGTTGTAACCGTTGGTAATGAAATTTAATTTCTTGCGGAAAGTTTGCCCCCCCGTTGGGAGAGCCTTGAATGCTACCAGCCTAAACGCCTTGACGCAAACACGCATTACTCATTACCATAAAATCCCCACAACACTTCCTCAACGGCACACCCTTTTCGTCCTTGCGAGGATACGCCGCCAACTTGCCGCCTGTTAACTTTCCTTCGCAGGCCTCCCGTTCACGTCTGCTTGTGGCAGTTCAGGTAATGAATTATATTGCCACAGAAACGTTTTATTTGCATATGACCTTGCCCGTTTTTCCCGACCTGCAACAGATCTCGCTCAGAGTGTCGCTTGATTGCGGCTGCACAAAATAGAGCCATAGTTTGAAGTTATCGCAGTAACGGCGCTCGATTGAACTGAAACATGTCGCCACTTTGTGGTGGAACACTTTACTCGATTCTAGCATCTGTGCGCCGGCGGCCTTCATCGAGTTGAGAGATAACGATTTTGTGATTGCCGTCCCGTACTTACCATGCTTGCCTTCCTCTCCTTCCAATGCCTGCAACGTGATCGTATGCAGTTCCTCCTCCAAGTCGACATGGCAATCAACAACGTCCCATGACAGGAAGCCTATGAATGAGAGCAGATATATGAAGTGGTTATTGTAGGTTATTGTAGTGAATAAGTGTATCTTTGGGTTGCATTATTTTAATGGTCTTTGTAACACAACTCTTTGAACCAACACTCTTTGAAGCTTTTGAACTCGCACGGTGTCTCCTTTCACAAACATGATAGTCTTGATAAAAACTGTTGTGAAAACTTGTTGCATGAAGCCTGCACTGTATGTGTTTCCCGGTTGCTCAGCTTCCCGCTAAATATGTTGATGTTTATGGCTCCCGTTCGACCAACAGAGACGGTTGGTGTCAAAGTCAGCGGGTTACCGCTATCACGATGCAATGCCTGATCGACACACCCGTCGCGGAGCACGACGCAGAAAAATGTTGATAAAACTTGCTTACATAAGCAAATTGTTGCTGCTTGCAACGCCCTTGACCGTCGCAGTAGAGGACCGAAACCACTTTTTTCTCGGCATGGGCACGTAGCAATGCTCTTTCTTCCTTCGGAAAGCATGCCTCATTGAATACGGATTAGGGAGGGCTCAGTCGCACGCCACTGTTTTCCCGGGAAAGATGGTATTCTCTCGTGATAGTCTCTTCTTCAAGGTGGCAGCGACGCTGACCACCGTAGCAGTTCTGACGGAGCTGCATAATGTCGGTAGGTGCCGCCTTTCCCGACGACCAGGTTTTGGTTTGCCCGTGATGAGTAATATTCATCTCCATTCGCAGGTATTAGTGCCCTCAGATGTCACCATTGCGGCTGGGAGACATGTGGATCCAACGAGGAGCTTGTCGAGTGCAATGTCGAACGTGTCAACCAGGTGCACGACAGTCTGAAGCGGCTCGTGAATTTGACCAAGTATGACACACTCTCCGACTATGAAGAGTTTGCGTGCTTCGAGCTGCGGCTAACCAACGTGCACGGTAACCGGTCCGGTACCGTCAAGAGCTGTACGGTTCAATCCGCAAAAATGTGTGACATCACTGATTGGAAGTCGGTTAAGGTGGTCGGCTGTGAGACGTGCAACGAGCAAGACTACTGCAACGGCTTCAACACGCTCATTCCGCCGAAAATCGACAAGGGAGCAGGATTCTCTTTCTCAATGTACCGGTCTTCCGCAGCCGCAACTGCCAGCGCAAGCAGCGTGCATATACGGTGTTCTGCATTGACGGCGCTTCTCGTAGTATTCGTCTATCTTCGACGTCCGCTGCGTAGTGTTTGACACTGACGTCATTCTTTTTTTTTGTTAGCATATACACTTTCATTGCGCAACGCTTCTAATGTTACTCCGCCCGTTACTTTGGTAAGAAAACCCGTTACTTCAGGGTTCAACAATACAGGAGAACACTGCGAAGCTTCGATTGTGTCGAATAAATCAAAAGCGCTTGTTAATTCTACCCCTACCGGTCGGCTTTCTTAGCAGGAAACATTCAACCTTCCTGTAATAGGAGTTATGAGGTGACAACTAGCATCGATAAAATCAATGTTGGGCACATTTTACCCGTCAGTGCCACTTCCCGTGACATAATCAATTCAATTAATTACCCTGTCCATCACGAATAAACGTCAGTCCACCTGGGATGCGCCAGATCTCGTGGGCTTCTCCTGGGCTTTATCGTTTCGGTGACTTCAATTTTCGAAAGTAATCTCATTTCGGAGAGTATAATTAATGAAGGTGGCCGGAGAATTATGTTGCCTACAGATAGGTCCGTTTCCGGGCACAGGCGACAGGTCTCTTCCGACATTAGATTCTTCCGCCAAATCTTCTACCATACAACCGGGCGCCATTTTATCACGTACCTGCGAACACGAAGCGTCCGAAAAAATACGTGTTTGGAGCATATTTTCATTCAACGCTCAGAGTAATTAGTTGGAACATTAGATTGCCGAATTTATAAAGCTTTCCACGTTTTCCATCTCCAGCCAAGGTGCCAAGTTCAAGGTTTAGTGCATCGTTAGTGAGTGTGTCATCTCATTTGAAAATGTGTCGCTGGAACAAAAATAAATTCTTCCCCCCACACTCTGCCGCGTTCGCCTAAACGCGACACATTTCGCTTGTTTATAAACTCAAATCACGCTAATCGGACGTGCCTTTATGATTCGGTGATCATGTCATGTGCCAATCGAGCGTGCTGCCGGCTTTTCTCCAGCCCCCGGTGTGCCATTAGAGACAGCGGCTCCGTTTTGGAGTGACAATTCGATCCATTCGTTCCATGAAACGTCCGCCGCCGGGGAAGACGAAACTCGAACCGAGCTCGAAGAAGGTCATACGAATGACATCACTCGGCTGACGTAAAACTTCGTCGTAGAAAGAGAAATGTACATGACCCGAGCCCGGGGTTCTATTCCAGGCCAATGTTCGATGCAGCAATGTGTGTGATTTTTCGTTTCACATCACTGCAAGAGTGTTGGTTCGGTGTTTCCGTAGCGAAACACATGCACACTAGAGAACGCCGGCTGGTCGAGTGTTTTATGGCTCTAATCGATGACCAGACACGACTTAACGAGGAAGAATCACCTGAACCAGATATGATTAATAAAAGCAAGAGATACCGTACTATTTACTGAAGTAGTTACCCGATAAGCCCATTGTAATGCTATGTACTAGATTGAACGGGGATTCTTTTCCTGTGGCAAATGTCTATCGCTCGTTCAATCATTTACTCTTCATATATGAAGAAATGTATAGCATAATCAATCAATAATCTTTTTGTTAACTCGTCTTTAGCTGTTTGGATTTATTTAGCATAACATTGCCATTACAATACGATTGTGTCAATGCGACGTTACATAATTCATTCTGATACGAACGGTTTCTCTGACGTTGACGTGTTGGTGATGCACCGGCCTTATTATCGTGGTCGGTTTTATGTTTGCTCATCATGCTCCGGCCTCATCATGCCTCTCAGCTTGCCGTACCGTCTGAGAGATAATGGAGCACTTGCTGCGCTGTATGACATTGCATTCCACGTTCAAGTTTCCCGTGGTCTCCCAGCCGATCTCGTTCTCTACGTGCACGGGTCACCGTCCGCTAGATGGTTCAAATGATGACCATACCGTACATTATCATGATTAGCTTTCTACCTCGCGTCTGGCGCTTCGCTTTGCCATTCCATGCAGCGCGTGTAGTTGCATGCGCGTGATAGCCCGAGACGGCCCGAGTTTGCACAGCAACTCGGAAAGTACCCAAGTGCACGGTGAAGGACAAAAATTCCCAAATACTTCCCCACATCCCGGCACGTCGAGTATCCCGCTGTGACTGTACATCGCACCCGGATATTAATCATACCACATGTCGGGCACAGCGTTACGGCCGCCACCGCGGCCGTTTCACAGGTCACAGTACAGGAGGCAGAAAACGGGAAGCCGCCGCTTTGAGGTGTCCGTTTTTTTCCCTCCACCATTGCCATCAACTTTTGCGTGGAAAGCCGTAGCCGAAGCCGAAGCCGTAGCGCGACACGGTTAGGATTACTTGCCATTAAACAGACCGTACGGCATGCTTTATGCGTTCCTCCGGAAGGCTTAATCATATTACTTTGAAGGGGCCGACACTGCCAATAAAATTGTCCCATTACAAGTGTGAATTGGTGAACCTATGGTGAATTTTAAATCGTCTTGCTGCGCGGACCACCCACTGCTTGTGTTCATGAACAAGAAACCTTAAAATAATTAAAAATGACTCACCCGTTCGGAGTAAAATGCACAACAAACATCTACCCTACTTTATGTCGAAAGGAGGTTATGGGTGAAATTTCGTATCAACCGTAAACGTGTTACCCTTTTCGTTCCGTCGAAACGCTGCGTCGAAACTCTTTTCGGTTTCGGTCATATATTTCCGGTCACGCAATCATTGATTTATGGATGATTTATGTTTTGTTCATGAGAGGGTTGTTGTGCGCTCGGTTCGGGTGTGTTGTTTGTTTGACAACTTGCGCTCATTACCTTTCAATTGTCGGTGCATACACGTTCGTTGGGTTGTACTTTATCGAAAGGATATCTAACCTCGAGGGGGGTGATTTACTTAAACACATTCGCAAAAGCGGGCTGGTGTTGCTGTGTCGCAGAACCAGCGCGCAGCTGTGCTTAATAGCAATTTAATTACTTCAACTCACTGCACCGCAGTGTAATTGAACTCGTTTTTAAAACACTTGGTGGAAATCGTTCGAAGCAGACAGTGAAATGCATATTTGATAGCCGAAAAATATTCAAAACCACACACTGGCTACAATAACCCCAACCAATAGGGGGCCTGTACATGGCAACAAACAAATGAAAACGAAACATTAACGATGCTTTTTAATGAACAAATTCTTCGCCTCCTTCTTTGCTTGCTTTGATATAAGCTGTATAAGGTTTCATCATAATCCCGCTCGCTGTATGTATCGTACACTTGGTGAAGAATTTAATCGTGCTGTGTAGCGTTAGAGTTATAATTATAAACCACACCCTTACGAAGTCCCACAAGGAGCAGCACACCAGCTCGATCTTTCAAAGGACCTGCACAAAGGACGCGAACCTTACACTGGTCGTCCGGAAAATACGCCAGCGTCGCCAGAAATCAGCCAACAGTGAAATAGGATAGATTTCCAGTCCAACCCATTCCTCTTCATCAGCCACGACGATTGCACAATCACCCACCCGTTGATCCGAAGGGAGGGTGGTGGGTTGGGGGAGTAAAAAGGGTTTTCCAGTTGTGAAAGAACCAATTGAAAGCGACCCGCGACCAGAAACGTGCGCTTTCTTCATGCTTTGGCGGGTTCCCGGTAGGGACATGGTTGATATAATGGTCGGGTGGCTCGTTCTAAATCCTGCCCCAAGGGGCTGCGCGTGCGGGCCAATACGCACTTCGCGCTCAGGTACCGTCGGTGGCGTGGAATTCGAGATTCCGTCGTGCGTGTGCGTGCACACCGTCCGTCCTCCGCACCCGAAACCGTCTGATGAAGCCGCTGAGCCAAGCCAATGAAAGCTCATTATTCTTTCCGTTAATTAGATTAGCAATAAGAAGCACAACTGCGAGACCGGCTGCCCGTGCCCTTATCGCCTATCTATCGCTTGCCCCACCAGCGTGGCCCTGCGAAATGGAAACGCAGAAGAAGGCTTATTTCATTTACCACGGGATTACGATTTTTGCCATTGCTAACTCAACCACGAATAGACGCGCGACGCCTGTTTGTGGAACGTATTTTTCATCCACCAGACATGATGGCGCACCGGAGGATCGAATTCCAGCCAGCGGCGAAACATGGCGGTTGTTTTCGGTGGGCCAGAAGCTTCTTTTTTTTTCGTCAAAAGAAAAACTTTTCAAAACTGCCTCATCTTCATCAGTTCGTTTACTTTCTTTTGTGTTAAACTATTTATTTTCTCTAAAATGTCAATAGACGAGCCGGCAGCTGTCAGAAATCCCTTCCGGCAAAGCTCGACGCACAACGCAATCAAGCAATCAATATCCGTTAGCGTACAGTGGGAGGGGAAAAAAGAATCGAAACGAATCAGCCAGACTCAATTACGTAAAGCGGCTGCGTAACAGCAGACGACACGCGTCTCACTTTGCTACCCTGCCATCATCCATCAAAATTGCTCCAAACCGGCGGCGTGCGATTGACGAAATATAGGACACACGAACCCAGCAACCATTACCACCACGATGGTCTGTGGCGCCAGATTCAATAAGCAATGTCAAGCCGCCACATAATCTCCGCACACGACCTTTTGCGGGGTCGAGAGGGCCAACGCAACCGAGCGGCGCAGAACGAAAAGCTCGCCAATTCGATTTTGCCGGTTGTTGAACTCCGCCCGTTCCATAAATCGACAAACGATTTCTTCCACCTGTCCCACAAATGGCCGCTTTTATTTGACGAACGACGGACGATGACCGACAACTTTGATAAGCAGCATAAAAGATTCGCAACCGACAAACAACAGATGGTAGACAAACTGTAGGCTGTAGGCCGCAGCAGCCGCTTTCTCGGTCTGCCTGCCAGCAACAGGGAACTTTTCATTTCCGACAAACAACAACACGCTCTGTAACGAGACTCGAGACTAGCTGTGTTTACATTATTCTTGCAAAAATGGAAAGAAAGCGCTGCTGTGCTAGCTTCTCGATAGGGACCCTGCGCGGAAGGACTCTCAACTCTTCGCGCAAGTCACCGTGGTGCCGCAAATCGATCAGCGGAAGGCCGTTTGGATTGCACGCCGGCTAGGAAAGGCACGCAAACATCTTGAGCAGAGCCTTGCGCCACTACTACAAACGACACGAGAATGATAGTGTAGTTTTATCAATATTTGAGTCGAATTTCAGTTGAACTTTTATGAAATTTTTCGACCGTGTTCCGTGTCGAGCAAGAAAAAATCGGGGCGTCGAATAGGACACACCCGACGCTGGTGTTGGTGGCGTGACGCAAATGGAAACGCACCCGTTGGTGCCGTTGGCGTCCTTCGCGTGTTTTCCCGCTAGGTGCCCCGCTGTGTGTTCCGTCACAATGTTGCGTCCTCTTGAGGTTGTTTGTTTTGATTTAGCTCCAAACGCACCCCACCAATGTCACGGACGACGGAAAGCGATACAGAGGGATTGTTTGTGAAGTCGTGGGGTCGTTTTAAAAACATTGCGTAATATGCGCATGTATTCCATTACGAACGGTTCGCTTTGTTTCGCATCCTAGCCATGTAGCAGCGGTTGATTTAAAGAGTATGGCACTTTAATAGAGTTACCCTCACCACCACCACCACTACCGCCATCATCATCCATCAAATGTCATTATTGAACCGAGTTGATAGTTAGTTATTTCACTCGGCAGAGAGCACGAGTGTTTTCCCTCGTTACGTAGCGCGTTTCAGTCCGGATCGCTGATTCGCCCTTTGAGATTAGAGCTTTTCCAGAGAAAATAAAAAAAGTTGTGTAACCGCAACTCTCGGTAAGTGTGTTGGTGTGTCGGTGTGTGTGTGTGTGCGCGCGCGGTTGAAGGTTCTAATTAGAATTTCACCGCAGCCGTATCGGGCACCGAGAATGAAGTGCCTGGTAGGCTTTTGCCAGCAGCCAGCATCGACGGCGGAGAAAAAACGAGCCCGCCTGCTGTTTGCCTCGCCGTGGAAGGATAATGGAAGCGATAAAATATACACTGTACTGACGCAGGCTCGCCGGTGCCAGAAAGTGTGATGAAAATCATCAGCAGCCAGCGGGGCAAGATAGAGCCATAGCTGTCATGTCGAACCGCTGCTCGGTAAACAAACGCTGATGACACAATTTAGCGCTGCAGCGCACCCGGCACAAGCCCACCGACCCCGGCGGAAATGGAAATGCGAATTTGAGCTCGCCGCAATATTTCCGCATACGAAATTTATCCCGGCAGCAGCAGCTGACAGCCTGCGCTGTACGGGCTTCGGGTGGCTCGTCAAAACGGAGCGTTATCCTCGCGTGTTCTTTCTTTTTTGTTCTGGTGGCAGAAAAAGAAACCGATAAAAGGGTGACATTGAGGTATAAGATTTCCAAACTCATCAATTATGATGGAACGTCACCGCGAGAACTTGAGCTTATCGTATTGGAAAACAATTACCCCCAACCCTATTCTGCCCACGCGAGAAGGCGAGAAAGGAAGGTGAAGGTTGCCACCGAAAGCAGGCTTACAAGCGTATAAAAGTAACCCTAGGCAAGTTTGACAAGACATGGTTTGGGGTTCTTCCCGTCATGCCGCCGGCACAGCTTGACAAGCCAGCAACTCCCCACCCGAAACTCGAAACTCGAGTACAGCTTTTGGCCCGTTTCCTTGGTGTCCGCTTCGGGGGGTGAAAAAGAAAGAGCCAGCGGGTGTGTGTTTTTTTCACCGTTCTTCCTCTTTGTTACCAAATAATGTCGAACCCGCAGGAAATCGATATCCAATGTCTAGATGGCCTTTTTTGCCCCGGTACCATTTGTGATGTTTCGTGTCCCGTGTCCCTGGGGCAAAAGTTTTATTTTCGGCCGCTATTCCTCCACTTATGTTTATTATTTATGTCTGCGCCGGCCGTTTCCAGCAGACATAGGCTCTCCACTTCGCGCAAAATAATGTTACCCGTCGTTCGTCGCTATGCAATGAATGTGCAAAATGTGACCGGCCTAATGCCGTGCGAGGTTTTCGGATGGTTCCGGCGTGGAAACGATGCTGAAAAATGTTGCTCCGATCGAATTCCTGCTCGAAACAGCAGCATTTTCTAACCCGGCAGAGGAATTCCATCCTTATGGATTGATTCCAAGCCTGTAGCATACGGGAATGGATGTAATTTTGAATGGAACAAGCCGTGCATGCCGCTGCAATTTGCTCGCTGCAGAGCCAATGCGGAGCTTAATGTACTCACGCCATTGTGCAAATATCGCTAAACTATTGCTCATAAATTATGACCTCATCGTTGATCAATTATTGAAAGTGCAGTTGCCAGGGTACTTAAAATTCTTCACATGGAAACACGAGCACGGGCACCGGCATCCCGCCGCCAATCTCGTTAGTTATGAAAATTTCATTTGAAATATGCGTCCACCCGGTTCCATCAAAACCCCGGGCACGGGCAAAACTTTTTCCACAAATCGAATTATAAACCCATTGGTACATTTTTCCGTGCCGCTATTGGCAGACCCTAGTCATCGTGGGCCAGTCCCACCCGCCGATACGGATTCGATGTACGCTCGCACGTCAGCATAATTGAGTGAAACAAAGTATATTTCGTATGGGGAGCTACATTTCAAAAATATCCCCAAAATCACATCCTCGAAGCTCCTCCCGTCCTATCCCGTCCCGTATCCGGTTGTGTGAGGTATCTGCAGGAAATAAGAAGTTTCGGGACCCCGTAATTATTCCTGCACGCTATCCAACCATTGGGGTGTATGGGCGCGAACATGGAGGACCCCAATGAAAGGCGCGGCATAAAATGTGTGTGTTTGTGTACCTTTAAATATAACTTGCACTCACGTAGGTCGCTCTTTTCAGCCAAAGACGAATTCAAAAAAACACGAACGCCTCTGCCGTGAGGTCGTCATGAATTTTAAATGAGCACTAGGAGGGTTTTTTTTCCTCTGTTGTACAACAGAGTCCTACGGCGTGTATAACGGCTTGCAAGCAGGATACGTAATTTTTTGGGTGCCGGAGGTGGAGAGGATTCCGCTGAATCCCACCGTACTTACACGTGCCATGGTGGCTACCGTGTTGGAATTTTTGTTTCCACCTCACAAACACACACACACAAGCGAGCTATTATGGTGTACTTCTTCTCGAGATATGAAGTCCAATTTTCCATGTTCCCATAGGCTCCAGGCCGACCCAAACGAACTCCGAGTTTGGGTGCGAACAGTCCGCAGTCTAAGGCTGAGGGTGCCTCTGTGCTGGGACCTCCGCAAACGACCTCAATTCCATCCACCACATCAGGCGGAAAATGAGGTCTGAAGCAGTTATCGTGACTGGCTCGTTCCGGTGGCGGTGCCAGCTGGACGAGCCTTCGGCCGGCTTCCAGCTGATTGCATGCCTAATTCATCGTTTGATCGTTTTATGATTGTATCCTCAGCATTCTTGCTCGGAACCGAAGCCTCCGAAAATAGCTTCTCCGGGAAGTGTAGCACGCAAGAAGCGGCAAGGAGCGATTTTTTCTGTTTTAATCCATTCGAAAACAACTTTTAATCCCGACTTCGGTTGGATTGATTTTTATTCTCGCGAAACTCCTAATGCCGCGAAGCTTGAAAGTCACCGTCGGCAAAGCTCGGCAAGAAGTACACACAGGTGAAGCTGAAGAAACTCAACCGGGCCCGAGTCTGTGCCCGGCATACAAATAACAAGAAGAGAAAAAAAACGAACACCGGAAAACGGCATTGTGATGCGTTTGCGCACAAACTTCTGCCCGCATTCGATTTGACCCGGTGCTTGGCTGGGACGACACGGTGGCGGACGGTTGGAGCGGTTGCCACCCCAGGGCACCGAGGTGGTGGTTTGCTCTAGAATCTTTCGTCAGCGTTGCGGAAAGACTCGCGCGCCTGATGCCTGATTCGCTTTTGGATCGCAGCCAGCCGGCCTGGATCCTGTCCAGATCACCCGGTGCTGGCAGCAGCTCGCTCAGCGAGTCATGCCGCACCAGAACCCCCGTCAGTAGGTCGCGACTGTTTCGACGAACATCACGGTTCGAGCAACATCGAAACGATCAGAGAGAGAGAAAGAGAAGGAGAGAGCGAGAGAGAGAGAGAGAGAGAGCGTAAAAAGGATTCGCGCAAAGTGTGGCCATAAAAGGTTTGCTACGGCCTGTGAAAAAATGTGTTCACTGTTGTAGAACCACTTCTCCTGTTGGCTCGGAACGAACGGTTTTTGCGCCGTTCTTAGCGCTCAGATTTCGGTTCCACTTAGTCTGGCTGGCGTATGGCTTGCACTTAATGAGCCCACGGTGGGCACTTATTTCACAGGTCCTGGCGAGGACAAGCGCCACTTGAATGCGGCGGAGGAAGTAAACACACATCGCAAGAGAAACATTCAATTATGGGCCGTTTGCAACGCCCAAACGACATCAAACGCGCGACATGTCTCCCTGTTGGCTATCCCTGTTTTCCCAGCCAGCAGCACACACGATCGCTGCGGAATGCAGCACCAACAGCCGTGTGAGATACAATCTCATTACCAAAATGATGACGCAATTTCTACGAAAGTGGAAAACATATTTCACGGTTCGTTTTTCACATCGACCGAGCGCCACATCCTCCTCCTCGTCGTGGGTCGTCGCGCCGATGCGGTAAAGCACCGCTGGCGCCCGCTTTCATGTTTGTCAAACATTCCTCTTTCAGCGCTTTCTAGGCCACTAACCCAACAGAACACAATCAAGTGGGCAGCCACAAAAGCGACGGAGAATAATAAAAAAAGTGCATTAAAAACAGTTTTACGAGTGCTGGTGATGTAAATCAAAGTCCATAAAGGATCTGTGCCGGATTTTCCGAACAATGCTCGGGCCCGAGCGGGGGAATTAAGCAGTTTTCACGAAATATCCTTCCGCAGCGAACATTATGCAAGCGCGTGAGCTTTAGAGTGAGCTCGCAAACTTTGAATATGCCAAAAGACTTAAAAAGGGTCTGGCTGGTTTCAAAAGCCGACGATAAGCATTTCCGGCCAAACATTGCAATTCATAAATTATCCCTTCCCCATTCTGCCGAAACTTTGATCATACTCTCTTTCTCCTTTTCTCTCTCTCTCTCTCTCTCTCGTGTTGCCTGGCTTTTCGTTGGCCTGGTTTACGATGTACATGTTGGGGTAGATTTGATTTTTTGCTCCGTTTTCCTCTTTCACAAACTGCCTTGCATGTCACACGCAAAACGCATCCACCGGGCGGTTGCACCGGCTGGCAAACGAATGTTCTTCGTGCCACCGATATTGTTATTAGCTAGGACTGTGACACGAAAACGGCAATGCGTATAATCGACCGATACCGGATGGGCCGAGCACTGCTCCGGTCAAAAATAGACCTGCCAGGATATGGCGCTTATCGATTCGGTGTTTTCCACCGAGCGACACCCTTCGGAAGGATGAAGAAAACGGACGGTTGTGTGTGTGAGCGTGCGTGGAGTTGCTCTCATGGGAAAATGTGAGAGGCTATCGACCACGCCGGCACTATCATAAGTTTCTGCTTTTGATGGCCTAACGGCTCACACGTCCTCGCTCGACCTCGAGACAGCCACAAGCCCGGCGCAGACACGGGAAGGATGGATCTGCTTTTCAAGATTACTTCGTCCCCATCAAGCCCGTTGGCAGGACTTGAGAGGCAAGTCGTTTTGTCATCGGAAGTGAGGCAACTCCGCTCGTGGAATACAAAGTAGATAGTACACAAAAGGGGAACACAACATAAACCCGAGAAGAAAACCCGCTCAGCCGGAAGATGAAACACTTTCGCAACGGGTCTCGCTCCTCGGAGGACATGCCGTAATGGGATGCGAGAGGAATAGCAAACCCGCCACGAAGCCCTCCATCGAAGTGTAAGAAATAGTTCTGAAATTACACACCGGATGCTTTTGTTTTGCAGCGTGGTCGTCTTACTTGCTGGTTCGTCTCTCTTCCACTTCGAAGCATCCGGTGTGAAGTGTTGAAAGGGCCATAGCAACAAAAAGCAAGAAAAAAACAACAAGGGCAACACAAAATTGATTATTATGGCCGCCCTCATACTTCCTGTTCCGGGAGTGTGCGAACGACCGAATGAATGCAAGCAGCTAGTCTTCTGCGCAATGTCCCGGCCTGGTCCGCAAACATCCAGCCCCACCGTGAGCTCGTTCGGGATAAGCATGCCCGGCACACAAAAGCGGTCGAAGTTGTTTTTTTCTCTTCTTTCTTTCAAGCGGGTCTTAGAGTGAGGAAATAACGACTGGCAACACCTAACAATTTGTTCACTTCAAACCCATTTCCACTTTGCGGTCTGTGTCTCGAACACACACAATAACGACGGTCGAAGAAAGGCCGACTCGTTTGAAACTGGCTACAAAATATGATACCGCTTTTTAAACATGCTTCCGCCAGAAGAACCCGCACCCACCACATTCCAAGAACGTCCGTCCGTTGATCCTAATGACGTCCGTTTCCACGTTAACACTTCTGCACGGGCTCCCGCTGCCCGAGCCCTCGGGGCGAGGAATGCTGGCATGGACCAGCCGAGCAGACGATTAAAGCGACCGTTTAACGTGCTACCTTATCGCACCTCGAACGAAGTGAAATGGAAATTTCTACGCTACCGTTCATCCAAATGACGCAAACGCCTTTTCACAGACTCTGACTCCCGACGGGCGGATGGAACCGGGCATTTTTCACACGATGATTAAAGATGGATCTATCGCTCCGCATTCCACCGTGTCTGCCCGCTCCGGAATGTTTGCAGCCTATTTATGTTTGGAAAGGAGTGGAGTACTTAACACTCCCTGCTCTAATCCCCCCGAAGAAGGTTCTGTTTGCCCACCAAAAGCTAATGCGTGTGTGTGTGTGTGTGCGCGTGTGGGATGTGCCAGCCGAAAGCAGGATCATGTTTGCTTGTCAGATGTTTAATGGCGATGCGGCAACCATGAGATGCCAAAATTCGATGGCGGCGGCTTTGCCGAAAGCTGCGCTGTCATAAATCATGGGGGTATGAACTTTCGTGCGTTTTTCCTTCAGTTACATGGCGTTCAATATTCCCGTGAAATCCTTGTCACATAAATTTTCCTAGTCGTTATAGGGCAGAAAGGGTGTCGAAACCTGGTTGGCCCAATAGTATTTATTTACGTTCAACACGCCACTGCGCTCCATTCAATCTGAAATGTTTATGGCTCAATGAAACGACTTGAGAAACGTTACACAAACGGCCTTTCTGAAAAAAGCGATCTAATTCTTAAATAAGCTATTCCAACCTCGACACCCAGCCCAGCCGCACGGGGGGTTTCACGAAATCTGTTACCGTCGGTATTCTCCAGTGCATTAGCAATGTTTCCGGCTTAGCCGCCAACCGAAAACTTGGTGGAAGTCCACCGCGAAAAGGTCCGTCTCATGGTGTGGGCTTGGCTCAGACGAATAATTTCATTATACTTTCGTTTTAACCAGCCGGACCGTGGGGTCGGCCCGAAACGATCCTGACCCGGGCGGAGAGAGAGAGAGCAAAAAAGCCGTCCCTTTGCCAGACACCGGGCTTCAGCTAATATTTGCCTACGCTTTTATCGTCACGACATCGTGTGGAAAGATGGCGAATGGCACCGTCCGTCCATTCCGCGGCGGGCCAATCGGCATAATAGAAGGCTCGGTCCCTTCCCGGCCCAACAACGAATGGCTCAATGGAGGAACGCGGCGAAGTTGCCCTTCTCGTGTGTGCTGGATAGCCGACGGGCAGAATGGAAACGCCAGGGATGATGTAATTAATTGCTAACGATCGCAGAACGGCTCTTTTTTCCGGTCAACGTCAGTGACGTGTGGGGCGGATTGGGCGGATTATCTGTTTCCGTCGGTTTACGACCCGCAATCGCTAATTGTGGACTGGCAGCCAGTTTTTCCAGAACCCATCCCCACCGAAAGCCGTCTGACGTAAGCGACTGTCATAAACAAGCAGCTCGATAGCTTCGATCCGCATCCTACTTACATCATCTATTGGATGTGTGGTGTGGTGTGAGACTACCTACCTTTGATAAGCCGTTGGAGAATGATATCCTTATGGTCCTGCGAGTGTGGCTCACCGATGATGATCAACAGATAGCACCCGGTGAGGGGGCTCGGCGGACCGACACCGATGATGCTTGGCGGCCCGTCGGAACCCGCCCCAATGTCGATGCTGCCCCCGTGGTGCCCATCGGCCCCGTTCACCTCGACCGGAGCCACCTGATCCTGGTCCTGGTCCATCCTTTCGTTCTTTCGCGCACTCAACGTTCACCCAAGCAACGGTGGCAAGAATGTGACCGGATGTCGAACGGGGGGGTTATGCGCAGCTTTTCGCAACGGGTCACTTTCAGGATATCGGGTCAGTCACTCCCAGTGGGCGAACACCAGTGATGCTATACGGGGTGCAGTGCACTACGCAGTAACTTCCAGAAAAGTGTTTCTTTTCCTCGCTCTCAACTCGAAAATACCCGGTTTCCTGCGGTGCAGTTCCGATGGCAAACCGAAAAAGGACTCGACACTTGGTAGCTGCTTCCTGAACCGACTGGATTAATGGTGGTTTGGTTTTCCCGTTTTTTTTATGTTTGCCTCCCTATGCTTCCGAGGAACACACCCGTAGCTGCGTGTCTTGCCTATGCACTTTATCGCTCACGACTAACACAGTGACACCGAGTCGAGTCCACTAGCCTTGTTTCGGTATCGGGAAAACCGCACGAACCTCCCGCTTCCGTTATCCGCCTCTCGCCGGACAGATCCTTTCGAGGGGCGGGTGTGTGAGTCCACGAACTGTTGCCTCTCTCGCTCACCGACGCGACGCGCTCTCACTGGGGTGGAAAATCGCCAACGGCACGGTGAGATGAGCAGGGAGAGTGAGATTTTCTCGTCCACCGCGGAAAAGTTTCCTCGGCCTATCACAACCACACGCACAGTCGGGACACACAATCGGGAAAGCACGAACGATGGCACCAACACCAAGCCGCGTACTTGATCGATCCTGGCAATGCCTCGGGAGAAGTTCAATTTCCTCGCCACACGCGTTTTTTAGTCGCAATTTTCTTCGGGTAAGCTTTCGGAAAAGCTGTTTGGTATCGTTACGTTGAGTTTCGTCTAAATATGACTAGTTTACCTGTTTGACATTCAACACTACTAGCTTATCTCTATGTCGCTAGCTATGAAGCTGGTGTATTTAAGTAATCCTAATCCTGTGTACCGTTCGGTTCTAATGCCTGCAACTTGTGCCCGGCACTCAATGGCGAAAGCTGTGGGGCCAAGCCTATCGAACGTTTCGCACCGTCCGCTCTATCCCTGTGTAGCGTGCAACGATCGGATCACTATTTTCCACGGGAAAACACAATGAATGGCTACGAAGAAGATTACATGGGATGCCTCGCACGCTTATAGCCTTTTGCTCCTATCAATACTCCGTCTCTGACTGTGGGCTTTGCCGAACGAATATGGTAACGTAACAGTTGCTTTCTTCGCTACCGAGTATATATATATGTATGTAACTACTTATTGTACAGGAAAAGTCTCGTTCTCTCTCTCTCTTTCGCACACTCTCAGGCCTTATTATCCTTCGACGGCACACAAACACACACACACACGCAATCACGCACTCTTTTCACACGAGAAAAACACTGGGACAAGTTCGCTCGCTCTCGACTCTGGACCTCTCTTGCGTTCGCGGACCTCCGTTCTGGACCGTCGTTCTGGGGTGGGTGTGTGTGACGAGCGAGACGAGGGTCTTTCTTTGGGATAAATTTTCCAAAAAACTTTGGACTCGAGCTTTAGATTGTGTCTTAATTGCTCTCCGCACACCGTTCGGGTTCGCTTGGGGGTTCGCACTTTGAAAGTCTGTCTAGCACCGCAGCCCACTGGTTCACTACTGAAAATGGTGACGGTTCGTTTTCGATCGCTGTCTTTTGTCTGCTGCTGTTGGTGTAACGATTGATCAGCGCCTGAATCTTTCTTATTTTCCCTTCGGTTGTGGTTTTATTCGGTTGCGTTTGCCCTGGAGAGATCACTTTGCTTCGACCGGCGTTTACTCTGGAGTGCGGTAGCCAAGTCACCTGCGCGTTGCTGCGAAAACGAATTCAGTATGACAGACACGACTGACGACAGGCCGCTTCTGGCTGCTGCTGGCCTGCTGACGATGGGTTCGGTCTTCGTTCGGTTCGTGTGTGTGCGCGCACTACCCCCCCATCGGATTCGTGTGTCATGCGAGCGGAAGGAAAACCTCCAGCAGCAGCGGAAAACCCGAACGCCAGCAAACCACCCAAACACCGTTCAACCAACAAAGAGAAAAAAAGGCAAAGAAAAGAGAGCCGGATCACAGAAGACAGACGAGGGCCAGACATGCCGGAGATTCGGCGATCGCGCGCATGCTTCGATTCGATTTTCGTGTGCATTACCGGTTGCCATGTGTTGGTGTTTTCTGGAAGAGCGCGTAGCGCATAGAGCGATGTGCGTGTGCGAAAATGTGCATCCCGTCCTGCTCACACTGCAGTGGGGTCTTTCGGGGGGGGAGGTCTATGTTGCTTTCTTCTCTGCCGACACTTTCCATCCACCACCGGAACCGACGAGCGACAGTTTGGGGAGAAGCGTTTCGCTCTTTCTCTTTTGGAGCTCTCAAACAGTTCCTACGGGCATGACGTTGCCTTCTAACCGCGTTCAATGCCGTGTTGGATTAGAAACTTTCGTTCGGCGAGAGATCGAAAAGAGACGAGCACAAGTGCACCGCGAGAGAGCGGCCATTTAGTACCTTCCATCTGTTTTTCCAATCATCTTTCTCTCGCATTGCTCTCGCAGTCATTATGGCGTATAGGGGGTTTTTTTTCGCAACAACCCCAACAAAACCTTCATCCCTTTCAGCCGGTTCCAGGCGTCACACCGTCCGCGGTATCCTATACTTCCGATTTTGGGGTGCTCACTCCGCATGTCGTTCATCGTTTTTATGTCGGGGGCTTAAAAATCCCTCCAGACGCTCAAACATAATTGAGAAGTACGTTTTAATCTCCTGCTTTAGAGGCTCTAAGACGTTATGATCGTTGTTTTTCGGTAGTCGGCGGATCCACTTGGAATTTCTTCATCAATAATTGAGCTGTTGTGCCGTGCTTATGATACAACGTCTTAATTATCATGCTGGCAACGAGGAAAATCAGCAATAATTCCTGCATCGGTTGTAGGACCGTGGTTGTATTGATTTTAAGCTCAACCGTAAACACCGATTAAGCCAGCTCCTAATCACAAAATCGAATTGCCAATCCAACCAAGACACGACACAACCCACGCAGATCGGAAGAGAGTCCTAATGTCCATTTCCCTTCGGCCTCCGAAGCCAGCACCAAGTCCAGCCGGCATTTAGAGAACCACAATCATTTGGATCAAACTCATTTATCTCCTCCGCCACCGTAATGTACCGATTTGAAAGCGGAACATGGAAGAATCGAAACAGCGCAAAGCGAATGAATATGGTAAGCGATCGAAACAATGCTGCGCCAAAATCTGCCTCGCCGCCCCGATAAGCACTGATAATGAGTTCGTTAAATCGAACCCAACACCACCGAAAACCGCCCACCGGGTTAATTGTGTCGAAACCGGCGGGCCCCCTTTCGCCTCGCGAAAAGTACTGTGGGAAAACGGACCCGATCGGTGGTCAATTGGTACCCCGGCCCCCGCACCAACTCCGGACGCTTGTCGTCTCCCCGGCATCGCTTCATAAACTTTCCACCGGGCTCATTCAATTAAGCCGAGCAGATTGCGGCAGACTTTCATCAGCTCCGACTGCTGCCACCAGCTTCCGTATCGAAGAAATGTTCCAAAACATTACCCTCGGAGTGTGATGATAAACATTAATAATCATATCGGTCAATTCGCTCAAACGGAGGTGAAAACATTTGAGGCACTTCAGCATCGTTCGTCGCCTCTCGCTCTTGTCCCGTATCTTCCAACCCTATCGCAAATATTAAGATAAGCGCTTCAATTCCCGACGGAGGAAATTATAAATTCACCCAAAATCAAACGACACCCGAGACACACGAGAATGTTTTCGGGGGGCTTTATTTTCCGCTACACTTCCGCGCGTGTCAAAACCGGGCCGTCACGGTTCGCCCGGTCCGGCCTGCGGAGGACCCAGTTTCCCGATAAGACCTAACCCTCGGCGGTGGCGCGACTCGGAACGTTGAAAAATGGGTTTCCAACACTTGCTTTCTGGTACCACCGGATGCACGCGTTCTCCGTCCATGCCGACCCGGTCGATTGGGGGTGATGTATCTCCGAAAACACATAAAACCCGCCCCGCGTGGGTTGCAGTGCGCTGCTGCTGCTGCACCCACACTCCTGCTCCCGGTGGGGTGCGCGTGAAAGTTTCGAAAGTCTCATGGGGACCATTCGATCGCCATTTCGAGCAATACCGGCGGCAATGATCCGCCGAACGGCTTCCGGGCGAAATTGAATCTATAAGTTTGTGGGACCCTCCATCTCTGATCCGTTCCTTACCTGCCCGCAATCGGAGCGCATTAATTGCTCCAGATAAATAATCCGATATTAAAGCTCGCCGCACACAATTCCGCCTTTCGTCCGGGGCGCTTTTCCGGCGGCGCTCGTTTTGTTGGTACAGTTTTCCTCGACCGTGACAATCGCATTCGGCAGATTTAATCATCCTCCCAGTGCTTGTTCGTTTTATTTTGATTGCGGCCCGATCGGCGAGGGAAGGGGGGGGGGGTGGAGTGAAATGAAAGGAAAAACCCGTTGGTGCGGAACCACCCTTCCAATGCCCATCACCGCGTGTGCGCGCGGGTTTTTGCAAATTCTTCCCTCTCTACAGCTTCCATCTCTAAACGGATCCAATCCCGACAGCCCCGTCCCGAACGGCCATTCGCCTAAATTGAGTTCGCTGTCGCTTTGGGCCCGATTTTTGCATGTCGCCCCGGGCAGCCACGGCGCTTGTGAGCTTTGCTTTCGAATGCAGTTCGCCAAATCGAACGACAATCGCACAGCGCAACGGCAAACAACTGCTAGCTTTTAACGGTACCGCAGTGGTACCCGCGTGACGGCGTACTTGTAGTGGGCATTAGTTTGGGGAAGATTGTCTCGGTTCGGCAGAACAAAACAGCAGCGCACGTTATGCTATTTCCGTTTCTGCCCGCTGTGGTGAAATTGGCCGAAACCGAAAGACTGCCTCTGCCGGATTGACTCGTTCGCTCCTGAGTCACCTGTTCCCGAGTTGTTTGCCGCCCGTGACTTCGCCTGGTAATGAGGGTACATTAATTCCCAACACAGTTAATTTGGGGAGCAAGCAGCAAACAAAAACCCAATCATCACGAACCGCGCCGCATGCACAAATGTTGCACCGAGAGCAGCTCTCGGGTGTCGGAAACTTGAAGCGATCCGGGAGAGGCGGAAGCCAAGCAAGTGAATCTCCTCAGGAGCCCGGCATGCATGCCCAAACAAACGAACGAACGAACGAACGAACGATGGAGCATTTATGTTGCTTTCTTTCGGCTAGAACGTTTCCTACCGTACCGATGTCTCCGTTCCAGTCATTTGAGACAAATTTGCAGCAGCTAATTTTAGCCCTCGGTTGTAAGTCGTTTAACCCCTTTTTTCTGGAAAATTTAACCGCTTTGGGAGGTGATTTTACTAATCGTTTTTGTATCACTGAGTGTACGCAAAGTGTTGGTCATGTTCAGCAACTTCTACACCCGATAATAACATGATTTGTTAATTTGTTGTGCAGCACTCTAGGCTGTAAAGACGTCCAGCCCGATGCATCAACGTGCTGGATGTCGGTGCAAAGTGCAAATCGGACATGATGCTTAGCAATTTGTCACCACTGGGAAGCCGGTGAACCCGCAGAGCTGGCTGAAAATCGCACCAGTCTCACGCTGAAAGCGCAGCATTGTGAGAAGGGGAGGATTCGCATGGCCTACTGGGGTTCGGCTCCACCACGAGCAACGCCAAATGTCAAAACGAACAGCTGTTTGAGAAGAGTTGTGGCACAGATGTTGCTCGCGCGCACACCATCCGCACACACACACTCTCTGAAGAAGCCTCCCCGAACGCTCGATTGCTCGCACCGTGACCGTGCCTCGGAAATGGTGCGCGAATTTTCCACTTCACCTGCGGCGGTTCGGTCGGGAAATGTGCTCACTCCTCACTTGCTCGGTGGCAAGATGATTCTGCACTAATTTGAGAGCGCGTGAGAAGTGAGAGCCCGGCCCGGTTGCGTTCGCCAGCTCTCATCCGTGAGACGGATGAGAGCGATATGCGGTGCGATATGCGCAGGAGCATTTAACTTCTTCCGTGCCGTTGCCATACGTGTTGCGGAAAAAAGTCCACCCCGTGCAGCTGGGGCCACTGCATTCCGCAATCGACGGCCACCGACGCCACGACACGGCCGGTAATGGAAAGGAATCGTCAATTGCGGCTGATTTAAGGGTTGTTATCCCGAAAATGTTGCTGCTGCTGTGTGTATGTTTTTGAAGAAAGCATTCGCGTTACGCTCCGCGAAAACGGACGCGCTCCGCCGAACCCGCGGTGGAGAAAAACCAAACAAGAAACCCCCGACACGTTGTCCTCTGGCGCCGGCCGACCTGCTCGCGCGTTTGAATCTGATTAATTAAATTCGCGCGTGAGGGAAGAAAGCGGGCGAAAGGTACACCGGGTCAATTTCATTCGATTAGCAGGTGTTAACTGCCCCGGAAAGCAGATTCGCCCGTACGGTTGTCTTTGAAATAATTAGCCACCGGGTATGACGTGTGGCTCACGATGCCCGTAACGGGATGTCCGCGTTTGGCTTTATCTCGCGAATTTCGCAATATCTGCCTCACGGTGCGAGGTTAATGCACTGTTTTTTTTGCGAATTTCTTCTTTACACCGTTTCATCGACAAACGCTGTTGTGATATTGGAGAGAATTTAATTAGCGATGTGTTCGTTCGGCTCGAACTGCATGACTCTAATGATTCTAATGATCTCTCAAAATGAGTCGGAAGATTCTCAGAAATATTGAAGTAATGGAAGAGTAAAAAAGGATCAAAATAATCTAAAAGGTAGCGGGAAGTCATACAATTCAAATGAAAAGAGTCAAACCACACTTTCATGTTACGAAACCGCTCTTCGATTCGATTCGAACTCTTTTGGGTCATCCATCAAGTAATATTACCCTATCCACCGACTGTCTCGACATTTTACAGGGTCCTAGCAGCATTATAATAAACACATAAACACTGTAAATGTAGCTCATAAAGTTCTTCCTAAAAGATCAACGACTCTCAGAGACAGTCAAATGCGTAAAAGATATGCTTCAATTCCTCGCTGGCAGCTGACACTTTTCCAAGCCCGAAGATTAGCTATTTATGATCAAACGGAATGCTCTCGGTCTCACCTCACATCCTGCAGCTTATCACTGCGAGCCATCCTGTCTGTTATTTCATCACGCCTTGATTACCACCAGATATCTCCTACATCTCAACATCCGACGGATGATGAACAGGAGCATTCGTAGGCACCTGACGGGCAAACCGTCCGTCCGTGCTCACCATCCGCTTTGATGCTGCCCGATGGCTGTGCATACTGCAAAGATCATCCGCACGCCGCAATCGATAAAGTAATCTTTGACGGTAGGCCTCCGGACCAGCAGCTGCCATTCGGTCGCTGTCCGGACGAATATTTCATCGCCACCGGAGACGAATGAGTAAGGACCGTCGCCGGTCGACGAAACGGTCACGGTCAAGTGGCAGAAGTAGCGCCCGAAGTAAGCACTCTGTGAGCGACAACTCGCCCATAAAGCTCAGCTCGCCATTTATTCGACAGTAGCGGAAGCAAACGAGCGGAATAGCTTCATTTATCCACGTCCATAAGATTGCCCTCCCTTGCGTTCGCTGCCTCCACCGTCGGGACATCATTAACTGGAAAGCAGAACCCTCCAAAATGCGAAATCGATGCCCATTTTGCCGAATCTAGCTACCGATTGGACATCCCAGCGCACACACTCGCACACCGCGGCAGACGGGTGTCCCAGCGGGCGTTGTTTCTATATCCGTCGTGCCGGTGGATTTATTTTTGTTCTCCCCATCAACACCAGCACCGGCCGGGCCCTTTGCGGGCCGCATAATTCGCGCAAATGTTGTGGCAAATGCTGTACGATCAATAATATCCTGTGCTGTGCTCCAGTTGATGCCCTGCCAGCGGAACCATGAGTTCCGGCTGATTCCACATGATCCACTCGCTCTGGTGCTGGGGAAGCTAAATAGGAAATATGTCGCCTGCTGCACCCGAACACAATGCTTCGCAATGACACTGTTGTTGTTGTTCATGATGACGATGATGATGATGATGATGATGGTGGTGGTGGCGTATATACGATTTTATGGCTTTCTTCCGGTTCCGGTCCACTTCTGTAGCGGACATTCGTCGTCCTCGTCGTCGTCGTCGTCGTCGTCGTCGTTGTGGTCGCAGGAAGGTGTTAGCGGTTCGCATCTATTTCAAAAGGATATTACCCGCATCGCCGTCAGTGGCAGTACACCTGAACGCACTGAGCATTCCACAGCGAACTCGAATCCTACCATCGATCGGAAATCAGCATTCAAAATTTCATCATCCTGTTACGCTTCCACTCGATTGGTGGCGTGTTTTTTTTTTCGCCTCTCCAGAACAGCGCGAAGATGCATATAACACGCGCAACGAAATTGGCATTGCGTCGTTCTCGGTGTCCCTTAACACGGCTGTAACATGCAGTGCTTGGTGGTTTCTCATTTCCATACGAATACGAGATGTTTTACGGCGCTACCTCAGGGAGTTCACCCGTCAGCCGTGTGAGTGTGTGGCCCTCTGGCGACGAAACGACGATATTTCTGCCACAACGACATTGCCATGCCACGCCGCACCGGGAGAGCATTAAAAGCTAAGAATAATGTCAATATAAATAATGATAAAAATCCATATCCGATTGCGCAATCAGGTGTGTGGGAGCTTTTGGGCGTGCGAAATGCCACCGTCCGTAGACTTCGGTCTGTCGGACGGGATAGCGAAACGGGATCGCAGACGAGTCCATTACGGTTGTATGTACACGGGCCGCAGCGAGGACATTGGAGGGATTCCGTATATCCGCTCGGCTCGCACCGGTTCCAGAGCGGCAGCGCTACGGATGTTGGCAGCCGTTGGCTTCGCCTTTAATATGTAATAGGGTTTTGTTAGCCTGCCGGCTCTTTCATATGATAATTCAGGTGCAAATGCTATCCTCCTTGGCCTACGCGAACGACGCCTGCCAGACGAACCAGAATGTTTAAACGAGCCAAAAACCCTCGTAAAGAAATTCAAATGCCAGAAAGTCCCGGGGCTAACGAGACAATCCCGGGCTGTGGTTCGGCGTATTTTCGTACGATTATTGCGGGTTTTATTGCACATCGGGCGGAACGGTGCGAAGGTGCGAAGGCACCCGACCGCACCGTGCTATCTCACTCTGATCCACTCTGTCTCTAAACCCCCCTGCCGGAGGATAAAAGAGGATCAGTTTTAAACAACTTTGTAAAACCTTTTTCCATGACCTATTTTTTTGGCCACTGTTTTTTTTTTGCTCCACCGCAACAGGTGCGTACCAGAACGGGAGGAAGCAATCATAAGAAACTTATTGGCGCATTATCTTCCCGGCTCCCCGGGCCACACCGGAGTGCGGTGCATGCAAATCGATCGAACTGCACGCTGATGCCACCGCTTCAATGACGTCGGCATCATCGGCCAACTCCACCGGGCAAGATGGCCGCCAGACGATAACGTCAAAAAATTTAAATATAGTAGCCACCGATGCGCCAACGTTTATCATCATCATCACCACCACCGTCATCGCCATCATCGTCTTGCGCTTGCACCTCTGCATTCCGAGCTATTTGGCAACGCCGAAAACTGCAAACCGTGCATTAATCAGCCAAATATCGATCAGCTCGAGCGGTCGGGAACTGCGGGCAGACCGACCGAAACGCGCATTCCACGGCTCGTGTGCTCGTGTTCGGGTACGGACATCTTCACCTTTCTTCGGAAGCTACGTGTTGGTTTATGGCTGGCCGGAAATTGGGGTAATCGGTGATGTGTCAGTTTTAATTGTAATTTCATTCTATTTTACCCCCCGGTGTGCCGTGGGAATGCTTCAAGTCCACGCGGCATCAGGCATGCAACCGTGTTGGCGTGACTATTTTAAACTTAACCTTCCCACCGTGCCCACCTCCCCGTTCCAAAAGTGTTGCCCTCGCAACAGCATCAAGTCGGCCGCCCGAGAGACTGCCGAAGCAACAGAACACGAAAGAAGCGTCAAAGCTCCACCAAAGTGATGGGAGCATGGAGCGGAGGACGGGGAGCTTGGCAAACTCAGCAAGCACTTCCCAACCCCGACAGCGGCATCGTTGGATAAGCGGCATCGATTTTTCATTATAGTAGCATTTCCGGTAGCTTTTCGGTGCGACTTTCGAACCCGACCCGGTAGCAGGGATGGCCGAAGAGAATCTGGATCTTGATGGATGTTGGGAAGTTCAGAAAGCAAAGGGCAAAGTTAAGGGCCCAAATGCACGATTTGAACAACATGCTATTTTGAACTCTTCCTTGAACTCCGCGCTACGGTCCATACTTGAACGGAGTCACCAAGTCGAAAGCGAGTAATTATATTATTCCGCATCAGCTTTCAAATGTGAGCCGCATTGGAGCAATCTGTGGAAAGCTCGCCTTTGGAGAGAAAAGCGTCACAGCTTTTAAACTTTATCCAATTGGATACCGACTGGTGATCACGGATTCGTGGCGAAGCAAATACTTTGGTTTTAAAACTGATCTTTTGGCTTTCTGGCTGCTGCGTCCTTATGCCGTCTTCACAGCTCCCCATGATGAAGCAATTTTCGCCTTCCAAAAGTTATCCTAATGCAGAGAGCTTCGACCTGGCCGCCAACAATCGGCGGGCCTGCCGGTGGAGCTTTCTCCCCGTCAGCTGCCCACAAAAGCACCACCGATCACAAAATCCGAACAGAGTGTGTGTGTGTGCGTGAGTGTGTTTGCGGTGTGACCTGCTCGCTACCCAAAAACATGCCATCCGGGCCATTTTGGGCTCCCAAAGCTCCCAAAGCTCGATCGGGCTCGGAGTGAAGGCTCCAGGCACCGCGGGCAGCCAAGCGAGCGAACCAGCCGCCCGACCCAGCGAGTGCGAACGTGTGAACGAAACGAACGAACGCAGCAACCGCGCGCGCTCACCAGCAGCAACAACAACAACAGCACCATGGCAACGAAGGAGAAAGCGAAACGAACGAATTTCGTCGTGGCCACCTTCTGCGGTGCTGCTCGCTTGGGAAAAGTAGAGCATTGTTGTGGATGTCGTCGCCGGCTTTGGGCCCCCGGAGCATGTCGTGTGTCCGGATTCTCTCGCCGGGGGCGTGCGCGTCTTTCCGGTGTGCGTTCCCCAGCACACGGGCGTGGGGAGCATCTTCTGCCGTTATCGTGTGAACTGCTGCTGCTCCCCACCACCGACACGGTCAACGTGCGCGGACAGGCGTACAAGCGCGCACTGGGGCCTCGCTGCTGATTGGGCAGATGACGAAAGTTCGCTTTCGATGACCACCACTAAACTCGATATGCCAACACCAGGCGCGCAGCAGCGAGCGGCGGCTGACAGCATTCTGCCGGTGGAGCTGGTACAATCCGCCCCAAAGGGGAGCCAGAAGAAGTATTGTAATCGAGTCGAGAACGCACAGCGGAACGGAGCGCGTCATGCGAAGAGCTGGAGCAGTAGCAGCAGCCAGGCGCGCCTGGTGCTGTTGCCTCTCGCTGATCGCCGCCTGCTACCACCCTTTCGGTCGTGCTGTTCTCCGGTGATTTTTTGTCATTTTCTCTGGAGTCATAAGAGCCGGTTGAATCGAAATGGACGCGAGACGCGTCAGTGCGACTGGTTTGCCATAATCGCAATGATTTCGCTATTTTTAAACCGCGACGAAAATGGACGCTTAGCGCTGTTTGTAGATTCAAACGCGGCCGTTTAGACCACTCCGCTTGGGAAAAGGGGGCTAATTTCTAAACTAAACCTCTGTTGGAGGTATTATTTCGTGTTGGGGTTGGCCGTAAAATCCCTATTTCATTTAATTCGCCCATCTTCGAAACAATAATGTTCCTCCGCCTATCGATCGGTTCGTTTTTACCGCCAATATCATTTCAATGGCCACCGGCACCAGTCGACCGAACTGTGACCTCCGCCGGGGCCATGCGCGATCCTCCGATCCTGGTATTTTCGTGTAGATGTTACGAGACATTTTGTTTTGCCCGGCGAAAACCACCACCCCCAAAGGGGTGGCTCTACAGAAGATGTCGCCCGATCTAAGATGGCCACTGCCACTCGGATCGAAGATGGCGACGTTTCTTCGCATGCAACAGTAGAGGAAAAAAAGATGGTGGGTGTTTTTGTTGAAAACGGGGAGCGCGGAAAAAAATGTTTCTCCGATCGCAGTCGGTAGGATTCGAACCTACGCTCCCAGAGGGAATCTGATTTCTAGTCAGACGCCTTAACCGCTCGGCCACGACTGCTTATTGATTGCCGGGGATCTACAGCACAATATGAATCGGGACCATCAACTCGATGCTTGAAGTGGCAGTACTGCACACTTTCTTCAAGTGCACTCGCTACTCGGCGACGGATCATTCCGTTTCGGCGGAGAAGAAACGAAATAAGAACAACAATACGATCAAAGCTTAAAATATCCACCGTGGTGCACCCGATGCACCTCCGGCCCGAATGCAACCCCTACTACCCGACGCGTCTTGAAGATGCACCAGCCACGACCGTACCGCCACGATCGCCTGATCTCTTGGTAGAAATGTTGCCGAAACATAATATTCTCGCGGTTACCAAATCACCCGCGGTGAAGGGCTTCGGCGGAAACTAGTTTTATCGACTCCCTTGCGTCATTTAAGGGACCGTCGTGGCTTTAGAACAACCCGCCGTTCGCTTCCCGCACGCTTACACCCTCGTGCCGCTGATAGTTTGTCGCGCAATCATCATAGTGCACTTGCACTCTACCTCCTGCATCGCATTGGCGCATAGTGCCGGCGCGACTCCTGTGGTCGCAACTATCTCACAGCGGTCGTCAGTGTGCTGTGCACAATACACCCGCAGCGAAGGGCTCCGTCGCGTACAAAGTTGCAGCGCGGGCCCTTCGCGCGACGACCAAGGGCCGCTGGCAAAGGCGAACCGATGGAGAATGTAGTTCGAAATAATAAGTAAGAATGCATCCGAGAAGCATCGTTAAAGGGACCGCTGAACGTCTGAATGCATCGCGCCAAAGTGCATCGCCGTGGGAGACGCCGCACATCCGTCGTTCTCACTCCGCCTCACGGTGCGTGAGAGTGAGAAGACAGTACGGTGAGCGGCATGCGCAGTCGACCGCGGTCTCACCAACACACCCGCGGTCACACACGTCGAGCTCGAGCTGGTACCAACCGACCGAGGAGGTGCCCCGAGCACGATGATGGCGAATCACGACGAAATTCACTCGCCGGGCACCGAGATGAGTTTCGCGCGTAAATTTCACAGACTCGTACCAGGGTCGCATGACTCGAGCACGCTGCCCGGGCCCGCTCGCCGTTGCGCGGCAGTCAAGTTCAGTGTCACTCGCACTCGCAGCCCGGGGTCTGCAACAGCGAGCGAGCCGGCCATGGTCGTGGCCTCATTTCGTGGCCGCTTTTGTGTCAGGGCCGCCCTGCCGGTGTTGGTGCTGTTGGTGGCGGCGGTTTATTTCACTTTCGTTTTCTTGTTCCTGCCGTTTGATACTCGGCCACCAGGGTGGCAGGCTTCGGAGCAGGCCGCGCCACCCCGTGCCGGTGCTGGCCACTGACGGTGATGGCCGTCGCTCTGGTGGTGGCTGCGGTCGTGGCCATGTGCGCACACGCCGTCAATGACATGGCAATGTCCTTGGACGGAAAATGATGAAGATGTACCAGGGCAGCATGCGCCGAGCGGGCGGCTTTCGGTCGAGAGGGCAATCAACTTTGCGCGCCGTCTCGCTGCGGTCGAGCGATACGCGCGTGTGTGTGCGTGCAGAGTGCGGCAGTGCAAACGAGATGGGACATTACATGTCCGAAGCGTGCGCGCGTTCGTGCCGGGTACCAGGCGTCGTCATGGTGATGTGGTGCTGTTCCAATCCACCTATCACGGGGATGATGGCTTTTCTTTCGCGTTTGTAGTCAAATCTAGAAGGAAATAAATCACGAAATCACATGCGCGCAATGTCGTTTAACACAATGTTCTGCGTTAATTGAGTAATAAAGAGGTAGTGGCTTATTTAAATTAATTTGGCTGTAAAGACTATATTCCTAATAGACGTAAATACTTTGCTATACATCTTTTGTTTCCTCCATTAGGGTGAACATCCAATATTTGTTGCACAGGTTATTTCCACTTGTTGTTTGAACACTTTCTCACCAATCGCTCCCTCGGGAGTGATGTAAGCGAATCTCGATCGCGATTTGGTGACTCAATTTGGTAACAGTTATTCAACACACTTCATTAGGGACGCAGGCGCACGCTGCCCGTGTCCTGGGTTCGCTGACACTATCGCCCACCTGGGTGAGTGTGATAATTTTAATGTCCTTCCCCATTGCGCATGGGAGAACGGGCGCACACAGCACAATGGCACATTAATTATTGTACATTTGTGGGTGTTTTTTAATCATCGATCAGTTTGGCCTGCTTAATGATTACGCTCTCTTTCTCGCTTTCGCGCCCGCGTCCCGCGGTTTCGCGCGAAATGCAATCGAGCGGCCAGTGCCAGTTGCGCTCGGTGTCCTGTTGCACCGTTCGCATGCAGTCTTGGTACCGATGTCGCAATGCGAAGAAGTGCGATCTGTCTTCGCCACCGAAGTGGCCGTCGTTTCTTAGAGACGGGCGCCAGCCACCAGAGTGCCACGGGACTTCTTACGAAATCCAACCGACGTCGCCGGAGCCGTGCTTTGCGTGTGTGTGTGTAACGCGCGCGCTCGTGAACCACATGTTCGATTCCGAAACGGACTTACGCGGCTGCTAGGCGTAGCTGGAGGTAGCCGCACTACCAGCTGCCCGCGTCGTGCACACAGCGCACCCGGCACGAGGCGGTCGCGGTGAGAGATCGTTCTCACCAACAACAACACACACACACACACCATCGCCCCTCGTCGGTGGGGAGTCGAAGCAACCGTCGCCATGACGTCACGCGTTTGCTCTGCGCGCTCATGCGCCTCCCGGCAACATTTGTATGCAAATTATGATAGAATTAGAATAGGGCTTCAGAACGCGGGGAGATTTGATCTACCTTCGCTGGTCGAATCTCCCGCGTGGGTTTCGGCCACAGTGGGATGTGTGTTACAGGCGGGTTGGACAGAATCAACGCCTCCGAAACAGAAACCATGCTCTAATCTTTGTCACGTGACAAGCAACACGTATATTGCATTGAAATGAAGTTAAAGATCAAAGTGAAGATAACATTTCTCTTTTAAAGTATTTTTAAAACTCAAACAGAAGGGTAATAACTTTGTCCAACGTGTCTGTCCCAGTGTGTCGCTCGTACTGTTAGAACTTAGACGCACGAGGGACGCTTTCCTACTCGCTGCATAGGTTCTTGTTACTTCGGTTCATATTTTTGCTGGAAAAATGAGTCCACATCCCCTCGAAGCTGCCAGCAGAACCGGGATTCGGGTGTGTATCCGCTTGCGGACCGCTGGCTGCTCGTGACCACACACGGGGTACCGGGCACCGGGCATCGGGTGTGTCCTCCCGCTCGGTCCGCACACACCAGGGCACCTTCTCCAGAGTCTGCGCTTTTGGATGAAGATTCGTTCTTTTTCGTTCGAATTCGATCTTTCGGACTCGATTCTCTTTTTAGTACCACTGCAATGGTGATTCGAATTTCGCCTTCTTCACAGCGCAAAGGCACACACGTCGTTCTCGGCGCGCCACGACTCCTGGTCGGGTTCCGTTGCGATAAAAGAACGAACAGCGTCGTCGCCGCGCGGTCGCCGTCGTCACCACGGGCAACGTCTTCGAGGCAGTGCTACTCCTCGGCCCGGCATCCTAGTGCCCTGGTAGCGCTACCCCAACGAGACAATAGTTTTTGGAGAAATCGGTCCACGGCCCGGGTCCGGCCGCGTTGGCCGCGTTTGGCCGGACGTCGTCACCCGTTCGATTCGGCCGCCTGGTGAGCGTGAGCGCGTGAAGTTCGTTTTTCGGAACGGTTCTCGATCGGGTCGAAATAGTACGAAAAATTTCACAAATCCTACCCGGGCCGCATGCTCGCGGCAGGCTGGTTGCCATGCCGACCGCACTGCGACTGCGCACGACTGGTATCGTGCTGGGTTTACGCTTCTTAAACAGCGACGCGAGAAGAGTGCTGCAACCCGCGCACCGGGTGCTCTCGCACCAATCCTGTGTTCCCGTTAGTTTTGGCTCCTAGAGAAAGAAGATAGATTTTTTAAAACCTGCTTTATTCTCAACCCGATTGCACGTGCTGCTCGATCCAACCGATGAAGTGGGCCACGCCGGTGAATATGTTCGGCCGCCAGGGGGTCGCACACGGAAATGGGCCCCACGAAACGAGTCCGATCAGTACCGGGTCGTCGCTGACGCGCGTGCCGTTCATCGTGACGAGCGGTCCACCGGAGTCGGCCGAGCAGGATGACTTCGATCCGTCCTCGGGCCCGGCACACACGTTCGTCTCCGCGAGGTGGCTCACGTCATACCACAACTGTATGCATTCCTCGTACTCGACGAGCGGTAAAACGACCTTCTAGAAGTGGCATGTGCCAATGTACAGATTAATCATCTGACTGCATCGCTGTTTCGGGTGGTACTTACTCTCAGCGTATCGGGATACTCGGGCACCATCGCTGGCGTGGTAGCTCCCCAGCCACTCACCAGCGCGCTTCCGTGGAACGCCTCATTCAGCATCGGCAACCGGATCGGTTTCACGTTCGGCCCCAGCTCGAAGGGAACCGCGACACGAATCAGCGCAATGTCGTACGGACACACGGTCCCGCAGTACAGCTCGTGGACGATCATCTGGCCAACGCTGCGCCGCTGGTTCACCTCCTCGCGGTCGGTGATGTTATGCGCTCCGGCGACCACTTCCGTGAATCCACCCGCCGTGTACGACGTCTTACAGTGAGCCGCCGTCAGCACCCAGCTCTCGGTCACGAGGGCACCGCCGCAGAAGTGCATCGGCTTAATCGACTCATTGTTGTAGTTCCACTGCAGTGACACCTGATAAGGCAGCTCGTGCGGAAGCGCATCCTCTCCGCCGATTATCCTGTTGGCTGGTGGTGGGATTATTGATTAGGCCACAAGAAGTCTTCTTAAATCTAGTACCTGTTGCTGCCAATATGGGAGGAGTAGCGATAAGACACGCGCACAACAACACTGCTGCCAGATACATTGTGGATCCCGGCCAATGGAGAAATGGTGCGCTGCAATTGTACCATTTAGCTATTTATACACTGTTGGCATGGAGTGGTCAACTAACCCACTCGGTTCAATAGGACAGGAACAGGATTTAGCTGCTAATCTACCGTTAAGCTGCCCAGCAACTCGTTTGCGGTTTCTCCGTAAACCGTTTCTCCCCGAGAGAAAATCATTCCACCCGCCTCATAGGGGGATTGGCCGCAGCAAACGATGCCCGGGAGTACACCTATCGCTTCGCATACCATACTGCTAACAGATCGAGACGAAAAGCAGCAACCAGTTCGCAGCACCACCGGGGGGCAACATCGCATCGTCGCAAGCGTCACAAGCCGACCGGTTCGCGAGCGAAAAGTTTGCCAAAAAGTTCGTAGTTTTGGGGAACGTCATTGACCTCCCGTAAGGGGTACTACAATTTTGGACATCCGCTTCGGCGGTGGTCGCCGGTGCAAACTCAGGAAATGCACCCACGGCTGCTGTCGCGTGGGAAACGGGTGGAGATCGGCGCCGGTGCCCAGAATCTCATTATCTCAGTTTCAGTTTTCTACATTTTCTTCAAAAATTTTATCCAACGTCACAGGAGAAGATGGTTTCGGGCAGGTGGCTTGCGTTCGTTTTTGGGGGGGAGGGTGTTTTTTCGGGTGGCCCACACATCACCGCTCGGGTCAGGTGGGAGAGAGAGAGAGAGACAGCGAGAAAGGCAAAGAGAGAGAGAGAGAGAGTGCCGACACGTGGAACTTGCGCACGGACGTCGACGCCAGTGCGGAAGCGTGTTGATGCGTAGCGTCTCGCGTTGGGGAAACCCGGCACAAGCAGGCGGTTGGTGCATTTCGAAAGGTCGACCGCGACCGGACGACCACAGACGCTGTAGTAGGCGGTGTTTCTGGTCGCGAATCGCCACGATGTTGATGACATGCGCTTATTCTTATGCGATTATTCTTGATGCAATTGTACTCCCGGCATTTCTCGTTCCTTTTGACGAGAACAAACGCACTCGATTGTCATTCGCAAGTCACGCTGGGCTTGGGATCTCGTTTTTAGCGCTCGTACGAACGCAAGCTGTGGTTTCACGGCTTGTCTTTGTGCTCTCGTTTCGTTGCGTGCCGTGTTTGCGTTGTACGTCCGCGTCCACCGTGCCTCTTTGCGCTTCTTCGCCCGTTCGCGGTCACACGCCGACGACGCCATATGGTTTCGAGGCCGCCCGACCGGTGTACACACTCGCCGTGTGTGTACACATGTATCGTACGGTTCCGGCCCCGGTTTTGCCCTGCCGCACCCCATGAGGCCCTGGTAGAATGGATAAAATTTTTGTTGAAATACCGGAAATTCAAATTCCTGCCCCGCTCTAGCAGCAAACCAGCGGAACGAAACGACCTGTGTTGGTTCGTGCCAGCGGTTGCCATGGTAACGGCCATCGCAAAAGCTTCCGAGCTGCGAAAGGCTTCGCCCGTGGCTTTTCGCCGGCCAGCAGAAGCTCGTCTCGTGGGCTCTTCTAGGCTAGAACCGTACGCTGCGGAGGCTCGTTTGTTGCCGTCAGCCTCTCGAACTCCTTCTAGCCTTGTCGTTCGTTTTCCCCCTGCCGAGAAAGAAAGATGTCTTCGAAGACGAAGAACCGGTTCCGTCGTGCCGCCGTCGTGCATCAGGGGAAGAAAGCATTGGCTAGCGTGGCTAGAGCATAATGAAGAAAGAAAGAAAACGACCGTGCGGCCAAGAACGCCAGGCGCATCCGAGAGCGAGCGAGCGAGCGCGCGCGCCCGAAGAGGTAGACCCAGAACAGGCGGACCGCCGGATGAAGATGGCACATAAGGGATGCGCGGATGAGGAAGCGAAGCAGAGCGAGGCTCACCGCCCCGAGTCCGCCGTACGCGAAAGAGAGCAAGGTCGACGAGCGGACCAGATCCGGCGTGGCGGCACTCCGGCAGACGCTGGCTCGACGAGGCGTAACGGTGGCGCGTGTATCTCTCGGCGGGTATCCGTTCCGGGCCGGTTCATCCCCTGCTGCTGCATGCTCTCTTGTTACAATTTCAGAAAATGTGCAGCTGAAATAAACAACGCGCTCGCGCATCTGTCGTTTCGTTCTGTTTTTCGTTCGCTTTCCTCAAAAACCCGAAGCAAGTGGACGCGCGCGCGCGCGTGCCCGCCCTATGCCGGCTAGAGTTTGCGTTTTTCCTCAACTAACGGTATTGCTACGGACGTTGGCTGCAGGCTTCGAAAGCTCACTATTTTCTTGCGCCGGCTCGGGCTGTGTGAAAAACTGCAGAAACTAGGGGAATCGCGCTTCGAAAGCTTCCGGAACCCGCCGGAGCACGGGTAGTTTTCTCGGCGAGCTAGCTTTTGCTGGGAGTACTGCCATTTTCTGCTCTCCGCGATAGTTGCGCTGCTAAGCGAGCATGCGATAGTGGGGTGGACCGTCTTCCTTTCACTCCGGATGCACCCGGACCCGGGAGTGGATCTAGTGCCGGTATCTAGTCTTGGCCAAATGGGCTCCCGTTCGTGCGGTACCGAGGCTCCACCGAGAAGCGACGAACGGCGCAGGGAAACTAGTTTCGGTCGGTTCTAGCGAAACCAGGGGAACCGGTTGAAAGATCAGCTGTTCAGACGAAGCGGGAACTACCAGCCTGCGGTACCAGCCGGCTGTACGAGGGGCATACACCGTCTTCGGCAGTCGAAAAAGACCATTAATCGACAATAAAAGTACTAGAGGCAGATGCGACACGGAAGGTAGCTCCGTGTTTTTGGGTTTTTAGATGAACAGAAGTCATAAAAATGTATATAAACTCTCCGGCAACATCCACAAACACACACCAACACATGTCCAAGCCCGACGTCACCCTCAAGAAACGTCATGGAAGTATGGCCTACTGCCACCGCGCCATCTGCCAACTCCAAAGCCTGCCTCGGTACGGTTTATATGGGTTTTCATAAAAGTTTACTACCCATTTTTATGACGCGAACGCGCACCGCCGTACCATCAAACACGCACCATAAACTGTAACGATTGATGTCAAAGCGAGTGGGTTGCTCCAACACACACACACACGGGCGAAATGATCAGGTCTGAGACGCCGGTTCAACGCCCAGCATGTGGAGGTAGGTCATAACCACAAGAAACGTTGATTAAAACTCGCCCAACATGCATTTTTAATTTTAAAACCATCCATTACATCCCACAAAACACATTCTTCGTTGCAAGGCAATGCAGAGCGCTCCCTGTAAGGCGGCCCGGAGTTTCGAACCGGAGAACTTCGCCCGGCCAGAGCGAGAGCGAAAAAGCGAACCGAGATCTCGGAATTTCGAGTGTGGGAAATTTTTTATCGATCTGCAAAGATTCGGCCAGGAGTGAAGCACCGGCAGGAGCATCCAGCACGCGCAAGGACTCGAGGCAACCGCCGGTGCGGCGCTGCGAGATGAATCGATCGATGAAAAAACGCCCGGCTTCCCCTCGCCGGCGGACCGGTTTCGTGTTTTTATTTCCCTCTTCTTCTTCCGTGCGTTGCGTTCGAAGCAGGCCGTGGAACGGTTCGCTGGAAGGATGTGGTTTCCCTTTTCGGTTGAAAAAGGGGCTTTGCCCACACGAAATCGGCGAGAGGCTGCGCAAAGGATAATACGGACGGGCCGGGGCTTGCCCATTTGCATTTCCCAAACCGGCGACCCTCGCCGTGGACGAACACACTACCTGGTAGAGGAGCGAGCGGAGAGTGAGAGAACGAATCGCAGCAACCATTGCCGCCGCCGCCGCCGCCGCCGTCAGTGCCCGGAGGATGTGTGTGATTTTTTCGATAATTTATTCGAAATACTGCTTCTACCAGCGTCCCAGGAGCAGGCGGAGGATTCGTGCGTTCGGGCGAGAATGCCCGAAAAATTCATCCGAATGCAGAATGCGACCGGAAAGATAGAAGCGACGAATCGGTGCATGGTGCAGGATGCGAGACGGCGTTCGTGATGATGGTGATGACGATGATGACGACGGTGCGGTGATGCATCTTTGCGTGCCCGATGCGTATGAGAAGCTGCTGCAGTAGTGGTGTGTGGCGTGAATCAATCGCTAACGGGCGCAATTATCGTTGCATGTGATTGAATTTTAATAGGCAACAAATCCCACCACAACAACCTCCAGCAAATTATAAACATCACGCCGGGGAGATAACTCCTCGCTAGTTGTTGCTCGAATCTCGTCCGCATCGCATCAGTTCCCAGCGCGTATAAGCGACGGTGTCAAAAATGTCAGCGAGAGTGCTAATCGCGGTTGCCACGATCCTGGCCACGATCGTCGGGGTAAAGTTGGTCAAGGTGCCGATAGCGCGCCACCGAAGCGAGCTGCACTGATGGGTTTTGGTGTTTTGGTCTTTCTCCCCCCCTCAACGGGTCCACGACAGCCGGCCGTCGGGCAGAAGGAACTGTCCGAGCTGCCGGAGGTGAAGGGCTACAAGCTGCACTGCATCGAATCCAGCGGCATCACGGAAGCGGCCGCCAAGAAGGTCTCCGCCGGGGACGCCATCAGCGAGCCGGACCAAGCCACCAAGGTGACACACGGAGGAAGCGACCTGACGTAGTTCGCGCCCCATTAACACCCGCTATCTCGCAGTGCTTCGTCCAGTGCTTCTTCCAAAAGCTGCGCCTGATGGACGAGAAGGGTGTCGTGCTGAAGGACAAGCTGGAGGTGTTTCTCACCCGGCTGATGGACGCGGACAAGGCGAAGGAGTACGTGACCCAGTGTGACGTACGCCGGACGAACCCGTGCGACACGGCGTACGCCGTCTACGACTGCTACTTGGGCAAGAAGGCGAAGCTGTTTTAAATTTCGTTTCGTTTCGTTTCGTGTTTTTTTTTTGTGAATAAACGCACCGGGTTGTTGGAACCCGTTTTCGTCGCCGGGTTGGCGAGTTCGCATGAGCCGTAAGAAAGTGAAAGTTTCTTCCATTGCGCAATGGCAACCGGCGAGACAGGCGGCACAAGTCACAGTAGGCGCATCCGAAAGCGCAAGGCGGAAAGAGATGTCGCGCTGTGTGGTGACGGTAAGTGTTGCACTTTATGCCGTTGTTCGATGTGTCTCACTTGGCTGTTTGACTTTTCGCTCCGTTTCCCCGTGCAATGATGGCGGTGTGTGTGTGTGTATGCGCCTCTCTGCATATAGATATTGTTGCAGCCTGCTCCTCCACACCTGTGGGGAGATGGTGCTGTGAAGGTATTTTCCACAGCCAACTGCAATCAAGTTGCGTGTGTGTGTGTGGCTGTGTGTTCCATTACAATGGAATTGCGCTGCTCGAACCCAAGGCCAACTACCTAGTACTCGACACCGATGCACCGATGCAACTTGTGGGGGGGATTAAGCTCTCTCCAAGCGACGGACGGAGGGAGAAGAAAGGGCAGCAGTGTGTCTGGGTGGGGTGGGAGCTGCTTCCAACGCGCGTGCTGGATAGGAGCCTGCTGAATGGCATGAGTTCCTGGTACGAATTTTTATCTATGAAACTATTCCAGCGCCTAGACGAGACGGCCGCTTGACGCAGACGAAGCTGCAGTGTGGCACGAAACCCTTTTATCCAACCCTTAACGCTGCGCTGCTCCAGTTCAGTAGCGTTACCATAGCAACGGCCTAGGAGATGTTTTCCAATCCATCTGGAAGGGGTTGGAAAATCGATCGCTAGTGCTGGGAAAATTCGCTCCACAGCCCACGGGGAGGAGACAGATGAGGTGCAGCAAGAAGAGAGCGGGGATAGTTTTCTAGACCCTCTCCCCCTTCTCGTACTAGGAGGAACTAGTCTAGTCGTAGAGAGCAACACCAGAGAAGAGTGCCTGTGTGTGTATGTGGAAATTTGCTAGATAAAACGTGTTTCTTCTCTCAAGCGACGAGAGAGCGAGATGGCGCGATGATGCGAACGAAACAGATGACCGGTTTGTGGTGTTGTTTTTACTTTTGCAGCCTGCAGTCGTTGCATCATTTGCTCCACTGAGATCAGCTCGGTTGATGATGTAGAAATTGGATAAAATTTAATAGATTTTGTAGAAAATTTCGTCTTATAACGAATTTGAATCCTTCTTTTACAATTTTTCTCCAAGAAACTATGAAGCATGCAGTCCCTTTAAACTGCTTCTCTAGTGCCGTTCCTATCCTTGCCACTTGTTGCGGTACAGGAGCAAAAAAAAAACACCAGCATGAGTCCTCTACCAGCTGCTGCTGGTTTGGTAGCAACTGCGCGCGTTTTAAAGTGGGAGAGACTAGCGATCCATCGGTTTCTCCTGCAAAACTGCACTCACCCGAAAGTCGGGTCTTTTATCACTCCCCCTTTTGCTGGCGAGAATATCCCGCCCGCGAGCGTTTAAGATACGTTCCGTCTCGGCGAGTGTAAATTGCCCGCTGTCCATTTTTTTCCGAACCGATCTAACAGAAGCTCATAAAACGGAGGTAGTCTAGAGAGGTTTTTTTTTTGTATTTTTTCGGGGGTTTCTCCCTTTCTTATCAAAAAGTGACCAAACCGCGTGGGTTGTCCGGTGTGTTTTTTTTTGTTCTCTCCCTGCTCTAGCGAGGACTAATTCCTTTCTCCTTTTTTGTGAGTGTAATGGGAGACGGATTAAAACAACCCTTTTTGGGATAATTTGAACCCTTTTGTAGCATTCTAGCTACAGGGCAAAAAAGCGGTATAGGGTGGCAACCGAGAAAAAAAAACTCGATATCCTAAGGAGGCTGTGAAATCGATTATTTGCCTCGCTCTCCCCGCGAATGAAGATGTCGTGCCTAGTCCTAGAACGAACTGCGGAAGAAAACTCGACGGAGAAAGCGTTAGGGGATCGTCGTTGCTGTCGTTCCTGCTCTGCCCGGGCTCTCCCGTCGACCAATTGTGGGGTGGCAGGGCAGATTGCCGGTTGTGCCCGCAAAAGGGTGGACTGTATGGCTGCTACCACCCACAAACGGGGAAATAGGCTAAAAAATCCGTCCCACACAGATTTTTCGCCCATCAGGCGCACAAAACCCGTCGCAGGTAGTAGCAGGAAGCCCGGGACGTTGATAACGGCACGCGCATCGATCGTCGTGTGGCGTTTTCTTCGCACCGCCCACAAGCAAGATAAATGCAGCCAGCAGCATCTCGCTCGCTCTCGGCAGGCGACGGCCGTCAAATGGGGGCGGTTACTATGGGGCGGGTGCGAACTATTTTTCGCGGAAGAAACTATTTTCTTTGCCTTATAAGTCATTTGCAACGGGAGCGCATGCTATCGCGGAGACTGTGCGGTGCAACTCGTCGCTGTATCGCCGGTGTGTGCAACTGCATGGTGGTTGCACATGCATCGCACCGTGGGGAAGAAGTCCATCGCAATGAACGATCAAGAAGAAACGGGCTCACTCAGCACCGGACGAGTACGCGCGTGTGTGTGTATGTTGCGCTGTTGACAATGTAGGGAGACGATGGGGGCACGGAAAGAACCAGTCGAGTAGCCCGAGGTCAATGGGCATCGGAGCTGATCGTATTTGGCCACGGTCTGGTGCAGTTTGCACCCGACAGTCGGAGAATGCACGCGCACGTAGGACAATGGCAAACGAAAACAAAAGCAGTCCTGACCTACGGCAAGTGCAAACACAGTGGTGATGTCGGCAGAGTGCACGGTGCGTTCCGTTGTGTGGAAGAAATTTAAACTCACTCGCGCTCTGTGGGACAGAACAGTGAACCTTTTTCGCATAATGAAATGTACTTTTGTTTTGCTTTTGGTTTAACGAGTTCACCATCGCAGCGAGCAACGTAGCGAGTTTTTGAATGTATGATTCGTATCGGTTTTCCTTCAAGTGAGCACTAGCTTCGAGAAAACAATTGTTTTTTATTGTTGTTTTATCGTAATAGCTGACTTGTTTTGTGTTTATAAAATATAGAGTGTGACTCTTAAAATAATAATCTAATAGTTTTCAAAAAAATAAAAATAACTCATTTTACTTTTTTCTTCACACCTAATATTAAGCAATACAACTAACTAAAAGAACTAAAAGATTAGCGATTCTTGAACTGTTATTTCCCTATATAAAAAGTATCTCGCTAGTTCGACAAACCGTCGCATGCGGCGCTGCATTTTTTGTATTAGGTTTTGCGGATTGCATACATTTTGCTCACTTTTCCCGTGAAACTGCTCGAACCTCAGCAAAAGATAGAAGAATGCTTGTAACTTTAATAGGGAACTGATTCGATGAGAAAACGAGTGTGCCATCTTCTTTTTATTTGAGCTGTTCATTCATTTTAGAAACTTCTTGTATTTCGCTCAACATCATCGCTCAAAGATAGTTTCTTCTCTTGTGTAATGCGAATTGCATACATTTCGCTCCCTTTCGGATATTCGAGCAGCTCTGCCTCTGTCGGTCAGTTGTGCAAGCTCGTATACTCGAATGGTGTCGCCCTCTGCTGGCCAGTTTGCCTTGTAGGCAAAACTACAGTGCCACACAGAAAAATGATTTTATTTACATGTCTTCTATGACCGTTTTTACCGTATCTTACAAATAACCAAAATTCGGATATTATACACACCGCCGAACATAAAACACAAATAAACCACCAGCGACATTTGATGTTTGTTTTATATTATTCATTACAGATAATATTTTATTTTTCCTTTTATTGTATAGAAATTCATAAAGAAGACAATATAATTTATACTTCCATTACTGCTATACGCGCCGGCCTGTTTTGTTTTTCCTCCCCATCTGCATCTGTATGTGTGTTTGTTTGTTTTTTTTTGCGCCGACCTCTCTTCCCCTCTTTTTGTCTACCGTTTTGTTTTTTTTTTCTTCAATGCAATAATGTGTTTTTTGCCATTACTTGTTTTGTTTTCCTTGTTTTGTTTTTTTGCTTGTAATAATATTAATCAATACAATACAATATAATGATATGATAATAAGTATGTACAAATCGCTTTACTTTGATTCTTCTTCTTCCTCGCGCTACCTTTGCTCTTTTCGCTCCTGCTAGCCCATTTACTTATTGTTTCGTGTTTGCTCTTGTATGTTTTGTTTGTTGTTGCTTGAGTTGTCCTGTGCAAAGATGTGTGTTTTGTGTTGTGTGCCTCTTTGTGTGTGTGTTTGTGTTCTTGTGCCTTTAAATACCCAGCACTAGACTATTGAACCGAATATCGATACGAAAACGAAAACGTGTTTGCATTCCTCTCCCTCTCTCTCTCTCTCTTGCTCTCTCCCGGTCAGAAGCGTAAATCTCGATAAATTACTGTTTTACCCCGTTGATTTTTGCATAATTATCAATATATTATTATTAATTTCTCGCGCTCGCTTCTTCCGCCGCTTCTCCCTTCCCATGACTACATCGTTAGGCAAGTAATCGTTACTGTAAATAATGTGTTACGGTGTTTGTGGAGTAAACTTGTTTTGTTTTGTTTTTTTTTTTCATTCTTTTTAATTTGATGTCCTTTGTTTTACCGCTAAATGTTTGATCCTGTTAAGTTTGCGCAACACTATTCCACCCTTCCCAAACCCCCTTTTTTCCACCTCTATGTACAACACACACGGCACGATCGTTTCGATTCGAAAAAGAAATGTGTAGACCGTACCGAGCCGGGAAAAGAACAAACGAACCTAATGGTTTAATAAAAGCGAAAACAACGCCCATCCCGCCCGCCCATCGGTGACGACGATTCCGGAAAGGGATGCTTCACCACACACACACACGCATGCGCGTCCCACCCTAAGAACTAATCAATAGAAGAGTACGGGCAATAAGTTAACAAAATGTTACGTTTCGTAAAAATGTTTCGCTACTTTACAACACCGTCCGCCTACTCTGACCCAGCGGCTGCTTCATAAAATTATTGTTTCCAATGCGTGTGACATGCGTTACATGCGTTACATGCGCGCGTAATGTGCGTGTGCATTTCGTGCTCTGTTTAATGCCCTCACGAGATGCGCCTCACGCATTTACGTATTCTTAGCAATGCTTCGCTTTCGGATGCGGTTGTGTTCGTGTGTGAATGACCCTCGTGTCTCTTGTATTATACTTTAAATTTGTTTCGATTTACTTATGCGTTAAAAAAGTTGAACCTTTTGCTAGCTATTCTCTCTCTTTCTTTCTCTCGCTCTTTCTCTTCCTCGAGACAACGGGTGCTTTCGCCCAGCGCATCCTTCTCTCGCGTCCCACCCAGTTTGTTTAACAGCTGTTTGGATCGTGCGGGAAGCGATTCGATCCGTTTGCCGCCGATTCGTGTAACAATACGCTTATATCGCTTTTTTTGTTCCGGATATAAGGGGTAAGATAAAAACTAAAATCAGTTCCTCGGACTGTTCCTTTCCGCTGTGCAATCCGTCGTTCCCAGTTGCTTCTCCACCCACACACCCAAACACACACACACTTTCCGCGTTTTACGTACGATTTTGAAATTTACAATGCCCCACGCTCCCCTCCCCACTCACTCGCTTGAGCCACGGGGGCCTTCGAGCTCCCCGTGCGAAGCGTGCGTTAAAATGTACCTAATTAAATGCGCAAACACTGATCGCCTGATCGCGCCCCCCTCGGAGGCGATCGCTAAATTCGGGATATGCGTTGTTGTTGTGTTTTGTTGTTCTTCTTTTAACGGACAGAATTTGGAACGGTAAGAACGGGCAGGGAGGGAGGCAATGGGTGGGGGACGAGGAGGATCAGATGCTATTTACAAAGACAATGTACAACCTCCTCCACAGGCTTCGTCCTTCGTCGGAACGGAAATGTACGAAAATAGTAATAGGGGTTTAAAAAGGCATTACTCTACAACTTTGTGTTCTCCCCATTCGCTTCCCGCGCCGTGTCTGTCTGTCCTATTGGGTGCTTCAGAGTATCTGTGCGTGTGTGTGTGTGTGCGTTTCTTTTAAATATATTTGGTATGAAATTTGAGATCGCTTCATCGATGCTAGTAAAAGAAGAGGAAAGTAAACAACCGAGTGGCCGAGTTCGCCGCCGAGTCTGTCCGTTGGAGTTGGAGTGGAGCGAACTGAAACGCGCACATTAAAAACAATAAACGACCGATCACGCGATGGTGTATGTGTTTGCAATAAGCATCGCATCCCTTACAATACATCCATTACAACAGAACTGCTACTATCTCCCCGCTCGCTCGTTATCAGCTATCAGTTTACTTAGACTTTAACAATATATTTGGCCTTTTTTCAGTTTGTATTTGTAAGTCTGTGTTTATGTGTGTGTGTGTGTGAGTGTGTTAAAGCCTGCTTAGCGATCGAGTAGAAGTGAACGTGAAATGTGGGTTTTTGTAGAACAATCACCAATATTGCACGTTCACTTTCACTCCATTCAATCCTAAAGAGGGTCTTCATGTGTGTCTCTCTCTCCCTCTCTGTGTGTGTGTGTGCTTTTAACTACAATCCCGATACAGTGATGATCCTCCTCCCTCGATCATCCGTAGCGCACGCGCGCCCTATGCTTACGATGAATCATGTACAAAAAACTCGATGGCGGAAATTGTCTGCAATGCTTTGAGTTCCCTCAGTCCCCACCCACTCCCACCCACTTTCACCCACCGGAAAAAGGGGATGGGGGTGGGCGTTGGGGCGGTAAATTTTGATTGATCCTGGGGAGGTTCGCTACACCACCTCGTTTTGATTATTCTTCCTGTGTTTCATGTGTGTGCAACTTTTCCGAGGGATTTGCGCGTTTTTGTTTTCGGGTTTAAATTTGCTCTAAGTACACGTTTACTATACACCTCTCGCTCTCCTCGTGCGCTGTTCTGTACAGGGGGTTCTTTGTGTCGTTGTTGATAAAAACATATAAATGCAATCGGACGCGATCGTGCGCGTCCGCATCTGGCTCTCCCTAATCGATCGGTCTAAACTATTAAAAACGTAAAAAGAAGAGGAAAAAAAGAGATAATAAAACCTTAGCTTAAGCCCCATTCCCCGCTTTTTTCTTTGTATTCTCGCTATTTCGATTTAAATAATGAACCTTACCGCAGTAAGCTAACCTCGGGCGCTTTGTGCTTGTTTTTTGTGTGTGTAGCCCGTCCCATTTGCTTACGGCTGGTTATGATTTGTTTTTAAAACTTCACTTTTAACAGTCTCTTCTTACAGTGGATCGGGATAGTTGAGGAAACGTATGAAGAGAAACGAAAAACGAACTATTTACAGAAGATAGATAGTTGATAGTAAAGCGAAGATCGTGAAACGAAAAACAATGGAGCGTTTTTTTAGAACAAAAGGTTTAGAACAATCACATACACAGCTGGCGGTGCCCTCTCTCTCTCTCTCTCTCTCTTTTGCTTTTTTGTTATTGTTGCTGTCTCCTTCCTTGCCCTCGTCCTACCTTGGGTGACACTTTTCGTTTGTCCAACGTCGTCCGTCCAATTTTGGATGAAAGGTTTTTGATTGCACTGATACTGATATTCCGACACCGGGCGGATTAGTACGCGTCCCACCGGTCGCCGTTGTTATCCTCGAGGATCTCCTTCTTGACCGTGACCGAGGCGGAGGAAGCGGGACTCGGAGCGCCGGATCGGTGGGTACCGTTGCTTTCCTGAAGGGCCGCCGACTCCACCAGCTCCCCCGAATCCGGCTGCCGATGGTTGGCCGAAGGAGCGTCCGACTCGGATCCGTCGTGCGACGTACGCCGCCGGGGCCGATGGTCGTCGTCCGGCTTGCCTTCCGACGAGCCGTACGACGAGTGCTTCGAGTGGGTCGACTTGGCGTCGTCGTCCTCGTCGTTGTCGCTTCCGCCGTCGGGATCGTCGTCCTGCGGTTGGTGGGAAGGCACGGACGCGGCGCCGGTCGCTGCGGCAACGGCCGCCGCCGCAGCCGCCGCCATGGCCGCCGCGAACCGCTGCTGCACCGAGGACACACCGTCCGGCGGCTGCAGCACGCACACGCCGTTGATGATGTCCGCGTCCTTCTTGCCGGAGGGAATGTTGGAGGCGGCGGCGGCGGCGCCGCCGGCTGCCTTCTTGTCCGGGTTGTCCGCCTGCCAGTCCGGGTTGACCCACTGCGGGGCGGCCGGTTTGCGGCGGCTGATGCGCGACATCGCCTGCAGGCTGGCGAGCGACAGCGACGTCTTGAGGTCGTCGTCGTCGCCGCCCCGCTTGCTGCTGCCGTCCATCGACTCCGAGTCGCTCATGTGGCCGCTGCCCGCCTCCTCCTCGTTCTCCGCGTCGTCCTCGTAGTCGTCGTCGCCCTCGCGCTTCAGCGACGACGGCATCGACAGATCGAGCCCGCTCATCTGCTCGCTGATGCTCTTGTTGAGCGCGGCCAGGTCGGCCTCGCTGCCCGGCATGAAGCCGCGGCCGATCAGGGCCGCCAGGTTGGCGGTCGGCGCGGCCGTCGCCGCGAAGTAAGGCGGATAGGGCAGCGGCATGCCGCTCAGCCCGAGGCGTTCCTTCTGGATCTCCATCAGCCGCTGGCCGAGCAGCACGCGGAACTGGACCGGGTCGAACGGGGCGCCCGATTGGTTCTCGCGCGACGGGATCGGCTCCGAGGGCTGGCCGTGCGGCACCTGCTGCTTCAGGCGCATCCGGTGGTTGTGGAACCAGTTGGTGATGGTGCGCGTCGACAGGCCCAGCTCGCTCGCCAGGAACTCGATCGTCTGCACGTTCGGGTACGGGTCGAGGGCGAACGCGAGCCGGAGCGCCTCCTTCTGCTCCTCGGAGAAGAGCACGCGCTGCTTCTTGTTCGGCGGGGCCGTCGCCGACCCGACCGAGCCCGGGCCGGGCGAGTTCGAGTGGTAAAACTCGGACGTGTCGTTGCTGGAGGTGTCGCTGCTGTTGTCCTGTCCGCCCGGGCCCGTCGATCGGCGGCGCTTGCTCGCCTCGCGCCGCTCGTTCTTCAGCACCTGCAGCCGCTCGACGTTGTTGGCGTCGCTCAGCCAGAGCTGCATGCGGATGAACGGCTCGCGGCCCTTGATGCTCAGCATGTGCCACGGCTTAGGCTTGGACAGCAGCTCCGAGACGGAGCCCTGCGAGAGGCCGAGCACCGCCTCGCCGAAGATCTTCTGGCCGATGTTGTTCGCCAGCAGCGCCTCCTTGATCTTGGTCGTGATCACCTGCGTGTCGAGGTCCTGCGTCAGGGCGGCCATCTCGTAGACGGTCGGCGAGATGTGCTGGTGGAGCGAGCCGCGCATCGAGTTGGGCGCCCCGGCCGGCTGGCTCGGAACGGGCGGACCCTGCGGAACGGGCGAGTGGATCGGCATGCCGATCATGGCGGACTTCTTGTCCTGCGAGCCCGCGTGGCCCTGCAGAGCGATCGCGTGCTGCGGAGGAATGCCTGGAGGTGTGAGGAGCATCGTCTGCGGGGAGGGCTGCTGAGGTCGCTGCTGCGCGGAGGAGGAGTTCTGCTGCGGGCCCATGGCACCGAGGGGCGATGGCTGCGAGGAGGGCGGTTGCTGACCGGCGGAGTGACGCTGAACCTCCTGCACTTGCGCGGCGTGATGGGCGGCGGCGGCGGCCGCCGCGGCCGCCGCAGCAGCCGCCGCCAGCTGGTGCTGGTGTTGGGCCGCCGCTTGGGCGGCCTGAGCCGTGGGAAGCTGCTGCTGCATCTGCGAGATCTGCAGCTGGAGCAGGGTCTTCTGTTGGTCCTGCTGCAGCTTCGTGATCGAGTCGCTCAACATCTTCGGCATCGTCTGTGGCATCTGTTTCTGCAGGTGCATGCCCGGAATCTGCGGCGTTCCGCTGTAGTTGCCCGTGCGCATCAGCTTCTCCGGCGCGATCTTGTACTGGCTGGCGACTAGCTTGTGCACGGCGTTCTCGTCCTCCAGGAACATCTTCATGCGGATGAACGGTTCGCGCCCCTTCTGCGTGAGCATGTGCCAGGGCTTGGGGCGCGCGAGCAGATCGCTGACCGAGCCCTGCGAGAGGCCCAGGACCGACTCGCCGAACAGCCGCTGGCTGATGGAGTACTGCGACAGCGACTCCTTGACGCGCCGCACGATGTCCTCCGTGTTGAGATTGTTGTACAGATCGAACTGCTGCTGGGTGATGGGCGGAAGGATGGCTTTCAGCGGGCGCTGCTGCGTCGTGTGATGTGGCGTGACGGGCGGCTGCGTGATGAGCGAGTTCGTGATCGACGCCATTCGCTGCAGCGGACTTGCCGCGACCGAAAACTCGTCCGTCGGGGTGATCGTCGGCGGCAGGATGCTATTGCCGATCGGGCTCGGTGCGGCCGACGAGGCGGTCGTCGTAGGCGTACACATGCCCGACGGTTCGGAAGGTTTCGGCTTCACCAGACTGAAGGCGCTGTGCTTCATGCTTTCGTCCAGCTCTTTCTGGCTCATGTCGCCCGACTCGGACTCGCTGTCGGAGATGCTTCCATTGTGCCTGGACGCGGACGACGATTGTTTCTCCTTCGGGAGGGAGAGATCCTGCGCCGAGCCGCCGTTCAAACCCGTCGTCACGGCATGCTGCGATGACTGCTGCGTTGGTGTGGCGGGCTGTTGCGATGGAGTCGATGGTTGCGATGGTTGCTGCGATTGCGTTTGCTGCTGGTGCTGCTGCTGCTGCTGTTGGTGTTGCTGTTGATGCTGTTGTTGCTGCTGCTGCTGCTGGAGTGCCAAGAAGTTGGGAAGGTTGGAAATGTTGGGCATGCCGGGAAGACCGGAGGAAGCGTTCTGCTGCAGTTTGGCCAGCTCCCGGTGGTACGCTTCGAGCGCCATCCGGATGTTGTCGTCCTGCAGGCGCTCCATCGGAGGCATTCCGCCGCTGAGGAAGTGTGGAAATAGAAGACTAACGGAGGTGCGCGTTATAGCAAAGACTCAAAAAAAGTGTTTCGCTCTCTTTCCCTCCCGGCCGGTGATACTTACTTTGGGAAGTCTCGTGGACTGCGCATCAGCTTCGAGAACTCCTCCTGATAGATCTTGGCGATCTTGTCCTGCGGGATGTCGTCGTTGTCGTACTTCTTGGGCCGTCCGCCGCTGCCCAAGCGCCCACTAAGGAAGTCTTTGGAGAAGGGCGAGTGGACATCGCGGTTGTGGGGCGATTTGGAGTCGTTGTCGCTGTGCTGCGTCGAGTCGTCCAGTCCGCTCAGGTGGAGCTGCTGCAGCTGATGCTGCTGCAGTTGCATCTGCTCGCGCATTTGCTGCTGATGGTGGGCCTGCTGCTGGGCCGTCGTCGGCTGATCGCCGCGCTTCATCATCGAGGCTTCGGAGAGGATTTGCTGCATGCGGTCGTCGCTGAGATCTCCGTCCGGTCGTCCGTACGATGGCATGCCGGGTTCTGCACCTGCAATTAGTATACATCTGTCATATAAACCAGCGACATTGGGCAAGCCAGAGTGGCCCGCGACACACCCCGTGACCATATACGCCCTGTTCCTGCGAAGGTGAGTGAATTGCGTGAGTTTACCAAAACGGCGCAGAAGAAACAACGAACGCCGGAGATGGGCGTCACCCCGAGATGGGAACGTATCTTTTACGTTGCTCGCGGTCAATTTCAGCCACCGAAGAGGACAAATGGATAAAAAATATTGCTCTTCAAAATCTACATTTTATACGAACGCATCATCACGACGCTGCCCGTCGTCATCGGTGAAGATCCAAAGAACGGCTCGGCAAAAGCGCGTCAGAAGAACGGCCCTCGAGGCATCTCGAGGGGATGGAAGGAAAAGGACACTTGCATCGGAACGGAACGTCCCAATCGTCCAATCGGTGTGGAGCAGACACACACACACAGGCGGAAAGAAGAAAAAACGAGCTCAAGAAAAAAATGAATGAAGGGCATCATCCCTCGGGCGGCATCCAGCCCCATCCGGCCCCCTTCCAGCCTGATGGAGCCTAGTGCGCCTGTCTCTCTGCGTGGCGAAGGGCGACGGACGGCGACTTCGAAAAGGCATACACATACACACATGTGTGCAGGCAGGCCCGCGCAATCTCCCGCCTCAATCTATATTTATTCGTTCAGCTTTTATAAAATTTATATCAAACGACTCCGTGTATCCGCGTATCTGGCGAGAGCCGCCTGTTCCGTTTTCGCCATTTCGTTTCTTTTGAATTGCGTTTTTATTTCCCTCTCCCTCGCTCCCTGAAGCCTCGGCATCATCATCATCATCGTCGTCGTCGTCGTCGTTACGCCGCTTCAGGAGATGAGACGCGCGATTATGAAGAACACGATTAAAAGGAATACGCGCGGACCGCGAAGCGCAGAGCGCAGAAAACGTGCGGAACTAATTGGTATTTTAATCGGCGAGCCTGCATTATAACCTGACTGACAGTTGGATGCACTTTCAAGGGCCTGGAGCCAGCCAGCGGTTGCTGGGATCGATTTTCTCCGATCGAAGCCGCCATCTTGCTTCGCGCCCAAATGACATCTACCTTACTCCCGCGAGCGAGCGAGCAGCAAGCGGCGCTCGCACTCGCACAAAACTCGGTTGTAATTTTTCTAACCTCACTTTATTTGACAGTTTAGTTGTTTTGCGCTGCGCTGCCACCCCTCGGGAGGCGTGTGCGTGGGTTTACGGGGCACGCTGGTGGAGTTTATTTCGGTCGCCGCACAAGACAAAGATGACAGCAGAGCCAACAACAACAACAACAAAAAGAAATACAATCAAGACCCCAAGAGATGAGGATCATAAAAGCGAATACCCATAAATCACATGTCTCGTAAAAAGTCGATTCTCCGCCCGGGAATGGGTTTGTTTTACGCCACCAGCTCGGTCGCGCCGGTGGACCGTTTCGGCAAAGGTTTCGATGTCACACACACACAGGGTTCGGCAGCATCTTAACGATCTGCGTCGCATGTCCTTGATCGGAGCGAAATCGTACGCGAGTTCCACGAAGTGACGACGATATCTGCCACCGCGCCACGTTCGCGTTCTGCGCCTGTTTTCATTCGAAGAATCAATCAACCTTGCCGGCCCAAAAGGGACCATCAAATTAGTCATTAGCGCACGCGAGAGACGCCGCGCCGGGCAGGGCGCGCGCGTAATTGGCCGACGGCACGCAAATCCCAACCGGTCGGGACGCCGACGACGTCTGTCATTAAACGGAAGCAATCGGCAGCTCAGCTCTCGAAGTCTCCGAAGGCTCGGCACATTCGCGTTTCGCTCGAATCGGCGCCTATTGATGAAGTCGCTCCGGTAGGCAGCGGAAGGATATGGGTTTGCTTGTAATCGCCCCCTCCGGAAGATGCCGTCTGCCATCGGTTTTGTCTAATGCGCTTCTGCTGCCGTGGCGCTGGTGGAGTAATTATGGCAGAACGGCTGTCATTTCGTTCTGCGCTGTTCTGAGAACGACATAAAAAAGGGAAACCAACCTCTTCGGGACGTCACGGGGCATGCAAACCGATAGAGGAACCTACCAGATCTTCTTCTTCGGTGGCCCTGCGGCGTGTTGGTGTAATTTTTTTGATTGATTATGAACTCCTGCGCTCTGGCACGGGAGCTAGGGCAGGTGGAACATAGGAGGCAAACAAAACCTCAAACAAGACAATCCGCGCAAGGGTAAGTGCAGTGCGGCCAAAAAACGGCCGGGATTCTATTCCCCCGGGCACCGACGCGTACTAATCATTAAGCGATATGGCATCGGCTTTGTCAGGAGCGGTAGCAATTACTCGATATTAATATGGCAAATGCATCCTCCAAATCTTCCCCAGCACGCCGTCTTTTGTTGCCGTGAGCATTCCCGGCCCGATTTTTGCGCGGTTCAACACCGCAGCGCGGTTGTGTTTTTTCTCTCCCTATTCTCCTATTGAACGAACTCCTTCCCCGAGGGCGAGAAAAACAAAGCCGCGTAGCGCCGGATTTGATTATTTTGCTCGCTGCTCGGTTTGTTTGTCGGTTTGATGGCCCTCGGGGTGTAGATTGTAATTGAAATCGACAATCGAACATTGGGCACGAGCGTGCCGAAGTAATTATAAATCGCGTTCAATCAATTCTTGCAAACACGGATTGTATCGATCGCGGGGTGGCAAGTTCTCGGACGACGTACACGTGCCGCAGAGAGATTGCTGGAAAACTGCCGAGGTGCCTTCGGGTGTGGCTGTGAAGTGGACATAATCAGGGCCAATTGAATGGCCCACCTGCCGATAAACTTAATGAGACGCATCCTGTCCAACGAATGCGGATCCGGTGCTCACTTTTCCTCACGTACGGAAAACTCCGGCAGTGATCGTTCGGAATTATCACTTCATTAAGTTTTACATCGCAATGCGTCGATGTGGAGCATCCAGCAGGCGGGATGAAATGGGGCCGAAAATGTGTCGATGGCATGACTCACCCGGCAGCCGGCGACCGGCCCCCGCCAATGCGATTCCAAACGATCTGAATCTATGCACGGGTCGGTGCATCCATGCGCATGCAATCCATGCAGCCCCCGGAGAGCGGGGGTTTAGTATCATATTATTACTAAATTATTTTTATTGCCACGTGCACCCGCTGCCGCGACGCAGACAGCTGCATCGGAATGGTCATTCGAACGACGGTGTAACATTTGCACTCAAATCGCACGGACGGGCATGATTCCACTCCAGGCCGCAGCAGTTTAATTATGAGGTGATGAAATAGTTTGAAATTTTGTAATAATTAAAAGCGATTTAGCCGTGTGCAGCGGGCCGTGTGATGCGGGTGTCACTTGCAATTAAAGGTGCCCGAGCAGGCCCAAGTGCGCCAGTACTGCAAATCGATGGGCGTGAGTAAAATTTCTCCGGAACCGACCCGGACACCGACCGAGTACCACCGTTATAATCCGTCTAATTTAGCACCAAACAGCTGAGCCGTTCAACGCCCCGCGTCGCAGTGCGAAGGATTAGTGTGGCGGAATGTGGCGGAATTTGCATGAGCATTGGGGGGGGAATGGGCGACAAGACACATTTTTGCGTGGCCCTAGCCAGCAAGGGGGATAATTGAATAACTAATACCCGGCCCAATAAAAATCGTGGTAATTTATGCACCCTTCGCCTTCGCCATCTGATCGATCTCCGGGTGTCTTTTTCGCGCGTGGCAAAGTTCGGCTCGGTGGGAAAAAGATCCATTTCTTCATCGACCTGCGCTCGATCCGGACGTTTCGTTTCGGCGAGAAGCGAAAGCTCCGTTGTTCTCGAGCTGATAGGGCTGGTTCATCCATTGAACCAACTCCACGACGCGAAAAAAAACGGGAACTAATTAATTCACTTTTCGGAAGCGCAATGTATCGGATGAATTCGAAATTAGGCGCCGTTTTAGGCGGCCCCAACAAGACAAAACACACAAACGCGCGCGTTGTGCCCGGGCCCGGCTGAATTGATACGGTTGTTTTCCGTTGCCATTTGCGTTCCAGCTGAGCTGAGCCGCGGTGGGTATTGATAAAGCGAACTTTATGAGACGCGACCCGCTCCGGAACCGTGGCGGCAAAACTAATGGAAATATTAAACATTCATCCTAACGATTCGGCCGCGGGACATCCTTGGGCGTGGAACCGAAACCTCCCGCACATGCAGTTGCTGGGGACAATAAACTGTGGAAGCAAACGGTTTAAAAACTTCCGCCACTCGCACCACGCACGAACAAAACAAAAGTGGCCATAAATAAATATGGATTTTTATTAACATCGCTTTCACCTTTTCCGATTCCCGCCGCGCTGTGCGGATTCCAAGGGGTGACGATTATGCCATTTTTGGTGGAAATCACATAAATTCCTTATTGAAAGCAATTTCGGTACGTCGTGAACAAGAAAAAACCCCCCCTGGGTTGATATCAACCCCTCGCGGGAAGGAACATTTCTTTCGCTTTGATATTCACTCGGAAGGAATATTGTTATTAATCTCTCCCGGGTTGCTCCTGTAGGGGGGAGAGAGCGAGGGAGATAGCGAGTGCGGTCTAATCTACATGTCAGTTGTTTATTACCTTCACCGTTTCACCTCGCCACCGCGGCTCGGCTCGGGGCGAGGTCGTTGTAAAATGTTCGCGGGATACAGGTTATTTATTTCGTATTTATGCAGGGGAGTGCGAGTGAAATGGGCCCGTTATGGTTCGGGCGCGCATTACACCCACCCCCACCCACTGCGAGGGTGGCCTTATGAAATTGGCACGCCCGAAATTGACGAAATTGTCACCGCTTTTCCGACGCGCCAAACCGGGGGGGAGGAGGGTTTGATGAAATATTTTCAATATTTTCCTCCGCACAGTCTGCCCTGGGATTTATTTGATTTTGTCATCCGGATGTCGCGGCCCGAACCGAAACACATCCTGGAGCAAGGGCGACGGTTTATTGAAGTGTAAACAGAGGGCTTTGCTGCCGCGTTTGGAAGAAGGGACGCGCGCAACACAAGGACACGTCCGTCGGTGACGTCGTGATTGATAAATGTCATGTAATCAATTATCGTTAAGGAGAGACCTGGGCAGGATCTTTGGATGTGCCACTTTTGATCTCGCCCGTCGCAGAACAGTGGCCGCGGTGGCGCGCTGATTTATGGCCGGATTGAGATTCGCGTTCGCTGCGGTCGTTAGGATCGGGACGATGATGGGTTCGAGTGCGTGATTTTTCGATTTTAATTACCAACCGGCGGCGTCTTTTCCCTTTCGTTTGGAAATAGATCGATTGCGTGTGGGGCCAGCCGGCTCCCGTATGCCGTACGTGCCATCGTGTGTCATCGAAATGTTATTAACCTTCCCCCCCTCCCGGGTGCCAGTTCTTCCCCGCACGGAGATCGGGAAACGGGATCGAATGTATAAATATGTCGTGAATAATTAATTAATACCGCGGCGCGATCGCGAGCGAGCGTGCGCGCGCGCGCGCGTGAGGTAAAATTTAAGACGCGCGACATCGACATAAGGATCGGCACCGGGAGAAGGCGACCGCGGTGCGTACGGGCGCGAGTAAACAAAGAAATGTCACTCTCGGCCATTTTTCCACCGCACACGCGACAAGACGCAGCGAACGCACCGACGTGTTCGAAAACGGACGGGGTGACAATATATTTATAATATTAGTTTATTGAAATGTGCGATGTGGAAAAGCGGCTGCAGCCCCTAAGGCCCGCCTTCTGGTGGGCCAATTTAAATTCATTCCTGCCGCGCGCGTCTTGGACTCGGAACCCCACAAGACACACACGCACACAGACGCGGGCCTTTTACATTGAAATCTATAGTGTGTAAATTTTGTATCAATGTTATAAATAACCCATTTCGCGGTACCCGCGCGCGCTCTTCGGCGTCTGTGTCGCACGCAAAAACGCATGTTTGCCGTCACGAATCACTTGCGATCACTTGCGATTCCCCCCCCCGAACCCCAAACAGCACAGCACGACGCGAGAAGACGCGCTCACATTGTGGCATTCCGGGGCGACATTTCCCTTTTGTGCCCGGGTTTCCATCATTAGGGGCGCGCACGGGATCGCACGAGATCAAAGATTAAAAATGTGTCCCGTCACATTGCTGCCGGTTAATTAGAGCTGAACAGCGGCTGCGGCGTTCGGATCAAGGCCCGCGTGGCCCCGAATGCGTTTCAGAAGACGCAGGCAATGTCTTTTTCACACCCCAGGCCAGTGTCTGTCGCCACGCTCGCGATCGATTTATTGGCAAGACAGGGTCTGGTGCGAGCGACCTGCTCCCATTAGTACCGAACACCCGAGAGCAGATCGTCCGATTCCGTTGCTGGACGTCGTTACGTGCCCGCAAAAGAACCTTAAGCAGTGTTTATCTGGCTTCAGTTGGAACGCGGCTACTTTGCATTCAAAGCGTTATCCTTGTGCCGTGAAAGGGGGCGTGCGTTAGTTTAACATTTTTAATAATAAGCCATGCTCCAGCGCGCGCCCGTGTGTGTGTGTGGTGGGGTTTAAACAGGGTGGGAAAAATGAAATATAGCCTCCGGTTCGAGTGGATTCGAGCCGGCGGCCATCTTTTGTCCAGCTGTGGCTTTCGGCGTTGCATGTCTCCGGGCAATATGCGCACCCTGGACGAGCAAAAATGGGAGAGAGTGAGAGAGAGAGCGAAAAACAGCAAGCAACATAATCACATCGATATCGGGCGCTCGAGAAAGGACGTGTCTTGCGAGCCGCCTTGCGGTGACTTCAGGAGCTTCCAACTAATTAGATATTGTTTGCTTTTGACATGTAGCACCGCGGTGATTGGATGATTAATGCCACTCGAACACGCCGCGAATGTCCTGGCGAACCACCACAAACGACCCAATGCTGATAGAGGAGGGCTATTGATAGGGCCCCCGCTGTCCCGTCGAGCCGATGGGGCCGGCCGGTCGCAATCGGAAGCACACTGCCCGAGCCGGCCTCTTGAAGAACACAATCACAGACACGGCGTTGTTGGGGTGGCTTTGCCTTCTTCCTTTTTTTTCGCTACTGCAGTGCCATAAAGTATAATTACAACGGAACGTGCAGGAGACGACCGCTCCAGGATATCGATAGTTGTAAATCAAAAGTCCGGACCTTTGCTGGGGGCCGCGTGTGTTACACCGGGTGGGTGAACTGGCCACTCTGGGAGGGAGGAATCCATCTATCAGAAATCCGCACACACACACACATGCTGCCGCGAAGGGAATAAATTTCACATAATGAGTGTAATAAACAAATTAATAACCTGGTCGGGCTTTGGCCTGGAATGGACCCGAGCCGGGCGGGTTTTTTTTCTGTACTTGTGTTTGTGGCGACCACGACCACGAGCGGTGAGGCTTTTCACCTATTAATATGCAAATTGGTATGGAAAGCTTTCATCATTCCCGCGGGTAGCGCAGTACCAGCGGTTGTGGACTCGCGAACGAATCGCCAGCCGAGCACTTTTGCTGACATTTCAACCGGAAGTAGTTCTGTGCTGGTCAAAAGCGAAAAACTTAACCGGAAGGCGAGTTTCTTCGCGCACAATTGCCGACCGGCCAAGAACTTGCCACCGGCCGTAGGAGAAATGTTTCGTTTCGCGCTTAAGTAACGCGAGCAAACTTAAAACAGATTATTAGCACAGGCGCCTGCAGGTGGAAACTTTTAATTAGTTAGCATTAGCGGGCTGTGAGCGGAAGAAAAGAAAAGCGGAAGCTTCTATTTCCCGGAGCTGGAGCCGAAGCAGCAAAAAACTCGCTGCAACTCGCCGTTTTTTTTTTGCGCGCGCACAAAGCGGCTGCAGCCCGCCGATTAGCCGCAACGGGGAGCGACGATATCCAAGACGCGCGAACTAAAATACACGCGTGCGACTCAAATCTGGCGCACTGCACTGTGTGTGTGTGTGCGGCGCTTGTGACACGCGGCGAAATAGCTGCGATTTAATTTAATTAATTAAAATACTTCATCACTATCGCACCCGACGCCGGCCGTCGCCGCCGTCGCCAACCGCCCACCGAGTCCGAGCGGAGCATGGGGAACTCGACCGGGAGGGAGAGAGAGGAAATTGGACCCGATCTGATCCCGAATTCGCGCACGAGAATAATTACACATTAATTAATACATTCCTCTTCACGCCGGACTGCCACTAAGTGAGCACTAAGTTTTTGCGCTCACGCTATATTTAAGCGCATCGACGACGCTGGCATGCCGGCGGCCTTGCGCCTGCTGTTTGTGTGTACGTGCGTGTGTATGCGTGTGTGTGTTGCGCCGAGCTTCCGCCCTCGGCGGGTGACTACTACCAGATCGTAAACCGGTCGATCTGTCCCTCTCCCCAGCCTGCCGAGATGCCTGCTAATCTCTCCGCGTCTCTAAATCCGCTGCCGGTGGGGCAATAAAATGAAATATATTCTTTTATTTTCCTACACACACATGGGACGGATTGAACGAATAATTGCGACACCGATTCTGTGGTGTGGGCAGGTGGCCAGAATCGGACCAAGGGTTGCCAGCGCACCGATGACGAATGGGGCGGGGTGGGTTGTTTTTTGTTTATGTTGTTGCCACCCGCGTGACCATCAGCGCCTGGGCAAGATTGTGAAAGTGTGGTCCTTGGGCGAAAGGGCTCGCGCGATCGCGCCGGCCACCGTGAGCCGTGAGGAAATGTCAAATTTAGAGATCATCAGCAATCGGGGTGGCATTTGATGGCCCCGCGTGGATAAAGGTGGAATGGGAGCAACAATGAGTGCAAGACGAATGCCAACTCGCTAGTTTGTTTCGTTTTACGGATCGTCAATCGTCAATCGATGGCAACAGTTTCCGCAAACTTGCACCAACCACCAGGCGTCCGCTTCGCTTGTCTGCGCTTGGCTGCGATTGATTTGTGTGTTTTTGTCTGCTCCTCTCTCTCTCTCTCTCTTTCTCACGTTGTTCCCAGTCGCTGGTACGCTGAAACCAGACGTGTTTTGACCTCCAAAAGTTTTCATTTCAACTCCAAACTCGATTGCAAAACAGGTGGGAATGGCGGGGACCCTAATCGATAGAAATATGGATCGCGCGCAAAGTAGGCTTTGATTTGCCCGAAAGACGCCGTTTCGATCAGAGACGTCTTACGGGTGGCGTTGTTTGTTGTTTGTCGAAACCGTCCCAAGCGATTGGCACATTGGCGCAGGAACGGCAAACAACGACCAAGTTTTTCGAATTATTTTGACTCGTTCGCTGATTGGTGGCACTTCGACACGGGTCCTGCGAGGCAGCCGGCGTCCCGGGTGGCTCGAGCTAGAAATCAATCAATGGCATCTAGTAGCCGGGTTTCGGGTGCGATACCGTAAACCGTAATCGAACGTGACGCGTGACCTCTAGCGAGCGAGCGGCCCGACGCGCCCGAATCTTAAAGAAACCGATTCCAAAAACGCGGCCAGGCGCAAGGGTCCCTTTCTTCATCGATTTATAGTCGTTGGGTGCTTGCTCGCTTGGGAGGTCGTTGCGGGATGCTTTTGTGCAAACAGGGGATTATTTGTGAGTTTAAAATGTTAAAAATAGCGACAGTTTGAGTTCGGGTACGTGAAGGTGAAGGAACCGCGACGACGACGACGACGACGGCAACGGCAACGGCCTGACAATAATACAGATAGGCATAATCAATTATTTTCCCATTTTCTTAATGTCACACCGTGGCGCGATTTGGTCGCGTAGTTGTTAGCGGCTGTTTTCCTCGGCACACAATCATCGAGCGCGTGTGTGTACGTGTGGGGGGGCTATCAATAAATTATAAAAACAATGTTTTCAACAGCCGGTTGGTGTGATTAACTCACGCGGAATAAGCGGTTTGTTGTGGTGCGGCATCGTCTTTTCATCTAGAATGGCCGGCAACATTTTAGGCTAATGTCGTCTCTTTCTTTCGCTCCTGCCGCTCGAAATAACTCGGGCGGCCGCTGCTGCTCGGTGGTCCAAGGATCCATGCCCGTTTGACCGTTTTATCGCTCCCGACCGCCCCGTTCCAGTCACTTTCATTTTCATTATTTACAATAATTAGCTATAACGTTCGCCGCGCGTTAAGATGTCGCCGATGGCCTTCTGTCTCGGTCTCGGCCTGCTGTCGCGCATCCCGAGAAAGTGCATCCTCGCCCCGGTACAATGACTCGCGGAGGGAAATGAGGGACCCACGCAACACACCAGCTAGCCAGACACGACGATTTTTGACATTTCTCTCGCTCGCTCGTTACGGCAGATTTAATTGCGCTCCGCAAAACGCGTGGCCCGCAATAAAATGCGTATTCGTGCGTGAAGAATTACAATGGCTGCAGTACGCAGTTCGTTTCGGGTTCCGTGCACCGTTTCCTTGTGCAGTCGAGCCACTTGTGCGGGCAGCGAAAGAGGTGAACCAAACAACAAGCAACAACCGAACAAAAAAAAACTATCCAAATTTATCAGCCAGCTGTAAATGCGCGCCCGGTTTTATTGGATTCGCGGCGTCAATAGGGCCGAAAAATTCAATTTCGATTCGGAAATATTCATTGAGCTAGCAAATCGTTTGATGGTCAAATTTTTGGCAATCATTTCTTTGCTCCTGTACCTGCTTTTTTCCTTTCGCAAAAATGTATTCATTTTTAAAACCACAGACGCCCATACGTTTGGCATTTGTTGTATGCCCATTCCCGTACTCCGATCCGCATTGAAGGGTGAGTGCATTATCGTGCAATTAAAGTCGCATCTACGACGGTGTGAGTCGAACGGGCAGTTCAAGCTGTTTGACCTCGGCACCAGCGATGGACGACGCTTCAAAAAGGGACACAACGCTGCCGGGAAGCGGTCAGAGAGACAGAAAACTGTCATGAGCGAAGGAAAACTTTTGCCCGGCCAACGTTGGCAGACGGTTACCATCACCATCATCATCGCCGCCATCACCATCATCGTCGGTGAGCTGCCCCGACGACGTTTAGACATAAGCGCCTATCTCCAAACCCCGGATGTTGATCCTTGACCGGGGCGGGAGGAGGTATGCAACAAATGCGTGTTGCTATCCGTGTTGCCTGACCCGAGCGCCAATTACCCTTCATGCCTGCCAGAGATAAAAGGAGCGGGACATGCGGCCAGAATAACTTTTATTTAGTGCGCCGCGTGTAGTGTGGGAAGATGTCTTCATTTCGGTTCCCCGAGCCGGCCCCCGGGTTTGGAAAGTGTGGAAAGTTTACGATAAATACCAGTCGCAAATCCATATCCTTCCGGGGGCACCGTAAACTAACGAGGTGCCTCTTTACCCAGCCCGGCCCGTTCTGGGATGGGGCAAGTGCCCATCCTGTTCCGGCTTTCGGGTTTTTTGGGGAATGTTGAATTTTTCCGGCAATTACACTTGCGACCTTTTCCCGGGACGGTGGCGGGAATGATCGGTGGTGGTGTGAGTGAAGGCGAAAGCGAGCAACCGGGCAGGTAGACTTATCGAACGCAATTAATTGTGAATTATCGTAAGATAAATGCACAAACTCGGGCAGGAGACCAAACTATAAAACCGATTAGACCTTGTTCGATGCTTAATTGATCGATAAATCAACCCCAAACAGGGGTAGGGCGCAAAGGCAACACGAACGCCGTCAGTCGAGTTGGGATCGATTTAAAATGGCCGCAAACAACGCAAGAGATGAATCGGCGCTGCTTGCGTGTGAGCTTTTGTGCAAAGAGGGTTCTTGCAATGGCAATGTCGAAAGATCACTCATATTTGCTCACCGCTCTGATCTCGGGCGGGCGGGCGGGCGAGCGCTTTCCATTCAACTGAGCAAACACAAAAGCCCCACCGGTGTGGCGGGTGGGGATGAAAAATGCGCGAAAGAGTGAACGCGAGAGATGCACGACATCTTCGAGTGAGCTTTGCCCGACCGAGGCTGAATAAATGACGTTTAGCTTTGGGCATCATTGCTATACGACGGAGCGCGATGCAGAACCGTTAATTCGGGTGTACGAGTGTGTGTGGAAGCACGGGAAAGCTAATACCCATGAGAACTTGTTCCCGGCGGGCCTATTGTTCTGCTGTCATTTGATTGAACTTGCGGCAGATTCGTTGGTTGGGCTGCTTCTGACGTTTCTGCTGCTGCTGCTGCTGCATCGAGCGCCGGAAAGAGACACGTACCGTAATGATAGTAATCAGATTATGAAAATTTTTGCTTGAAATTTTCTCCCAACACACCGCGCACACCGCGGCGTTTGTGACCTCGCGAGACCCCTGTCGGAGCCGCGTCTTACCGCACCGAACGTGCTCGCCGATTGATATCTCGCTCGGTTCATTTTCTTTTCATGGTGGTTTTTGTAAATTTTTACCTCCACTGCATAAAGTAAAGATTTTTATTTCAACGGTGCCGGGCTCGCTTGCACGTTGAACACGTAAATTCGTACCCGCGGGGTGCCCCGTGGTGGCCGTGCTTGGGCCATCCTGGTGCCGGGATGCGAGCATAATTTATGCTTCATCATTTCGTGACGGTTCTCTCGGTGGATCTCATTTTTGGGAGCATTTATCATTAGCTTTTCGTCTGATCGAATCTTTTCGCATTCTTTTGCTGCAAAGCGGTAACGTTCCCTTATACCTGTGTGTTTGTATGTGCCTCAGAATGGGGCTCTGTTGCCCAATCCATCAGGGTCAGGGAGAACGGGTTTGTCCATTGTTGGGTCAAAGTTTAATAGCTCTTTAACTGTCGATAATTTCATCAGTCCTTTATCCTTTTGTGGGGTTTGGGGATGCCACCACAGCCCGGAAGATGGGGTTACCTTGATTACAGTTTAATTGGGGACATATTTTACAAATCCTTAGAGCCAACCGGAGGTACTGCACGAAGGATGCGAAACGCACGATTTGTCAACTGTCACGCACAGAATGTACGTAATTTTATTTGAAGCAAGCGGTGAAATCGTTCTGAATTCGGTTCGGTTGGGTTGAGTTGGGACACACACACAACCATATACTCGACAGGCATTGCACATGATGGTGCCCCTTGGTGCCTCCCCCCCACAAGCACCCTTCACTAGAATGAATATAAATGTTTACTAATCATTAAACCCGGTTTGAGCGTCTCCCTTTGGAAAACTCGAATCTTCTCGCAATCGGCTTCGGTGCGCGGGGTTTTGGCAGTTGAAATTTGATGATTTTTAATTTCCATCGTCTTGGGTGTGTGTGTGTGTTGGCGAAAAAGTTGCCATACATACCTCCCATCGTCTCCCGACCTCGCTCTCGCTCTCTGCCAGTGCCAGTGATATGTTTATTTTGTGCTGCGGAGCATAAAAATCGTTCGGTGCCCCCTCCGAAAGTTGTGTGTATGGAACGACGTGCGTTTTTCGTGCCACGTCAATTAATTGATGGACGAAAAAAGGGTTCCTTTCGGAGTCGGGTGTGGAGGGCAAAAGTTTTTAATCTTACCCGCGGCCGCCCGCTACGCTCGTCGTAACGAGCCTTTCAAGCGGCAGTGGCCTCATTTCCATATGTAAACACATACACGCACGTCTTGAGATACACACACACACACAGCCCCGTGGACTTCTTTTGGCCGCGTCACGGTGGGTTGCATGCTTTGGGTGCCGAAAAACTGCGGTGGGTTTTTCCCCCGGCTGGAGTTTTTCCGCCGCAAAGAACTCGGAAGCCATCCCAAGAAGCAGCCGAGAAGTTTAATGAGCGGATTAGCAGTAATCGATTTTTCCCGGCCTAGTCCGGCCCCCGGCTCCGGGGGTGTTTTGGTGCAAAATAAACCCGCGTTTGGAAATAAAACAGCGAATGCCGAAACCGATGGAAAATTCCTCCGCGCCGCGGAAAAAAGCGCCCCCCCGATAAACGTGACTCTCGCGCTGCCGTTGTCTTTATTGTTCCCTATAAATTGCCTTTATCTATAATTTATTCAAGACGGCAATTATCGCGAACACGGCGCAAGAAAGAAAGTTTCCACTGAAGGATATTGCAGGATCGTTCGTGTGCGGTGGCAAGGGTTTCGGGACGCGCGGACTTCGGCAACCCCAAGCCGCACGCGAAAAACGGAACGCATGGGGCGGCCGGGTGGGCGCACACATGTGGCCACCGAGCCGCAGCAAACCGAAGGATTGCCGGCAAACCTGGGAGGGACTGACTTAATGACTTGAACAAAAAGCTGTCTTCTGCCGTCGCAGGAGGAGGCTGTGTGTTTGATGTGAATAATTGATGAATTTGGTCGTGTTTGCCGTTCCCGAAATCGTTGTGCATATTTAAATTATCCCGATCGATTAATTGAACAAGCTTTCCTCTCTCCCTGCTTGGGCGTTTAAAAGGATTAACCGTGAGGGAGGAAGGTAAGGACAATTAATCAAATTTTCAAATATTTGAACCGACTCCAAACGAAGGCACGGTACACACGGTGCTGGTGGCAAGACATGTTGACGCTCCGGGAAAGGAGCCGATTGGTTCGGTGGCCCCGGTTTGTAAGCAAACCACTTGACAGCTGTCACCCGTCTGCCGGTTCCGTGTGGCGACCGTGTCCGGGCCTTCTTGATAACGCTCGGCTAGAACTCACTCGTCGCTTCACGGACGGCGACGACGAACCGGATATCCGGACCGAAACACAATCGCTCCGACATCGCTCATCCCACCCATTCGCCTTCCTGTGCTTCGCTCGACAGTAATTATTGCACCCGAACCACCCCCGGCAGCTACCATGGCAACCGTGAGGCAATCGACATTTGCTTGACAAATAATCGGTGTCGTAGGGCGCAAATCAAAGCAGGCTGCGGAGCACGAGCGCACGACACAAAACACGACGACGGGCATCAATCGATGGAAATGGGCCTTTTCCCGAGAGGGTGGGATGGGGTGAGTTTTTATGATTAATCAAAAGAGCAACTGAATTGACATTCTTCATCGTTCCGGACGACTCCTCTCAATCGCGCTCCGACCTGTCAAGTGTGCAGCCACTTTTGAAAGGAATCGTAGCAAAAAAAAAAAGAAAAGGGAACCTCATACAAACCGAACCGGGCACGCTGCTGAATGGGAAATATGTCGGATAGCGGAACGGAACAGCCCGCACACAGGCTCACAATGAAATATTAATTATGGACCGATGAAAAAGAACCCAAAGAATGCCATTTCGGGCCAAATTGCAACGGAACAACTTTGCATACGAACCCACCGCACGCTCAAGTGGCCGACTGTATGGGCGCGGGCGAATCTGCCAATTTGGGAAAATTTCGATATTAATCCCAACCCCGAGCGGCCTCCCACCTTAAGGATGAGCCGGGTTCCGTGCCGGAGCAGAAGACAAACAACCCTTCTACCTTAGACTCGATCCTCCGGGATGCACTTTACGGACGCGCTTTGTTTCCGTCGCCGTCGTCGTCGTCGTCGTCGTCGTTGAAGAGATATTGCAACGTCGAAAACGTCGGAGGAAGTTCTCCGGGTGTGTGTGTTTTTTTTCTTCGCTCGTTCTCCACACAATCGAAGCCACTCCGTGGAAACTCCACCGGAGGAAACTTTTTTAATAAAACATTGTTTATGCTACCGAACGATCTTCGGGCTGCATATTGGCGCACTGCTGCATACTGCTGCCGGCTGCAGCTGTTTTGGTGTGTGTGTGTTCACCCCATTCACTCACTTCCTCCTACTTGAACCCCTCTCCCCCTTTTGTAATCTCGTTTCATCATTGGAAGTACATCGATCGACTTACCTTTCTTGGGGATGAGCGACTTGAGCAGCATGATGGCGTTCTCGTCGCACGCCCAGGCGTGCATCTTCCGGTAGCTGTCGCGGCCCTTCTCCGTCAGCTTGTCCCACGGTTTCGGCTTCGACAGCAGCTCCGACACCGTGCCCTGCGACAGCCCCAGCACGTACTTGGCGAACAGCCGCTGGCCGATGTTGTGCACGGACAGCAGCTCGCGGACGCGCCGCGAGATGTGCAGCGTGTCCAGGTTCTGGTTGGCGTACTTGTCCATGTTGTAGCGCAGCATCTCCTGCAGCTTCGCCTCCATCGGGTCGCCCTTCGGGATGAGCGAGTCGCCGAGCCGGCCGACCATCGAGCCGGGCGGCATCTGCATGTCGGCGGCGTCGGCGAACCGGAAGTGGCCGCGCTCCTGGAACTGGAACGGCAGGCCCTGGATGAGGTTGCCGGCGGTGGCCGCCCCGTCCAGCCGGCTGAGCGCGCCGAGCGTGTTGTTGTTGTCCTCGAGCGGGCTCTTCGAGATGGACATGGGCGTGAGGCCGCCGCCGCCGTTCAGGTGGCGCTCGTCGTGCCGCGACGGCGCGTCCTCCCGCAGGACGGGCGTGCTCGCCGCGGACGAGCTCTCGTGGTGGCTGCTCGCCTTGTCCTGCTGGTCCGGGAGCCCGTGGGCGCCATGGTGCGCGAGCGCGGGCAGATCTGTCGGGGGCGAAGCAACAACATGGCGGTGGTTCATTAGTAAGGCCGGATTGCGGGCCGCGATGGCGGCGGCCAGGCCCGGCGGCGGCGGCGGCAGCTCCAGCGCGCCCCGGCGCCAGCTGCTGACGAGCTCCTCGCCGAGGAAGGACCCGAACTGTTCCACGTTCTGCAGCGGTGGCGCCAGGAACGAGTTCAGGCCGGCCATCGGATCGTTCGGATTGGGGGCGACGGCCGGCGCGGACACCGTCGGCGGTGTCGCCAGCGCGCCCGGCGTCGGCGTCGGAACCGAGGGATACAACGGCGGCTGCTGCTGCTGCGGCTGCTGCTGTTGGACGGCGGTGGAAGATCGCGACGGGGAGCGCAGGGGCTGGGGGGATCGAGGCGGCAGGGGCGCGGGAGGAGGATGCAGCAGGGTGTGCGGCGGCGGAGGAAGCGAAGGACACCCGGCACCGGAAGGCGTCCGGGCGGGCCGCATCGCGGTGGAGCAGTTATTGTTAATTTCGGTCGAAGCCATGCCGGCGCCGGTGTTAGTTGGGGAGTTGCTGTTAGTGAGATCGTGGTGCGTGATGGTGTGACGCGACTCGCGACCGCTCGCCAGCTCGCCAGCGGCCTGAGCGTTGGACGAGGCGGAAGCAGCTTGGCTGGGGCGGGCCGTGCTGAGGCCGCAGCTGCTGTCGCTTGCGTTCGAGGGGGAAAGCGCTCGGGTGGGCTGCGATGCGGCAGACGATCCACCACTTCCGGCAGTACCATCGACACCGTCGATGCCGCTGCTGGGCCCGCTCGTGAGTGGGGATCCTAGGCGCAACCGAACACACAGCAGCGAATGAGAGAGAGAGAGAGAGAGAGAAGGAGAGAAAGAGAGAAAAGGGCGAAATATGTTTAACAATTTTCGGAAGCCCCTTTTCCGGTGGTGTGGGAAAATGAACGAATCTGCGTGTGTTGGTGAACTCAACTCAAAGACACTTATGCGCCCATGTGGCATCGATGCCAAACGCACGGAGAAAACATAACGTGAGCGGGATGAGAACGAAAAACGACAGTTTACTCACAAAACAAATCAGAAAATTATAACAATATTCCGATTTATGCGCGTGAGTGTGTTGCGTGTGTGCGTGTGTGTGCGTGTGGGAGAAATGCTTCTTCTTTTTCGTCGGGTGTTCCAATATTCCACGCGATCGCGATCGTACGGTGCGTTCCATTTCTTCATGTGGGTGTGAGTGCCGCCGCGGCGGCGCGGCGAAGAAAACTTATGTAAAACATGTTTATTTTCCCATGAAACGGTAGCAGCGTTTATTGAGTGGGACAAGAGCGGGCGGTGAGAATAGATACGAAAACAGAAGCGCTTGCGAGGACGACCGGGGCGAACGATGGAGTGATCGAACGCGAAACAATAATAACAGTGGCCATAAATTTCAATAATTCCATCATCGCGCGCACCCACGCTCGGTACACGGCTCGGGGTGGCTGCGGCTCGAAAACAATCGCCAACAACAACGAGGCCCACAAGAGGAAGAATCTCCCTCCGCCGGCCCAAGACGCGTCAAGTGGGAACTTACGTTCGATCACTTGATCGTCAACCGAACCGAGATCGGGGACTCGCAAGAGAAACCATTTGAATTCAATTCCGCGCCGGTGGAGAGCAGCGAAATAACAAAGTAGGCGATTTTTTTTTTGCTGGTCTCAGTCGCAGTCACCCTGACAACCACTTGACGGACGGACGTCGGGGCAGTGTTGCCAGCAAGCAGGGTGGTACGCTGAACGGCTCCAACTGCTATTTTTTCGCAATCGCGTGGGAGACACGACGATCGTCCGTTGATCACTTTTCGGTTCGGCGACGGCAGCGGCTTGCGATCGCGTTTCTCGCCTTGTGTTGAAACTTTTATTAATTGTTAGACCGGCGCACTTGTAGCAGAGTAAAGGTTGGTTGGCGCGCGCGCTCGCTCGAAAATTAGAATTGAAGCCAAAAAATATATACACTAGAAGCGGCACAATACACAATACTCTATCAGTCCCGGCGGCGAGTTGTGGGCGGGCCCGACGCCGGGCCAGTGGATCGTAAAAATAAAATTTAATGCCCAAAGGGAGCCGACGAGGTCGCAACGCAACGGAACGCAAGAGGTTGCACCAGCGCGCACACACGGGTCCGTGGGAAATGAAGACCATTTTCCTGCGGAGTTCGATCGCACCAGCTGTTGGAGATCGATCACCACCGCGCGCGGGTTGTCGCGGAAGACAGGCACGATACACATCATTAGCATGTAAACATAATTAAGAGAGAGAGAGCGAACCCAAGGCGTGCATCCCTTAGCTTCGGTGTAACGCGTTTGAAGCGCACTCGAAGACCTCCCCGGTCGTTTGTTTACGTCGCGTCGTCGTGATAAAGTATGAAGTGAAAACAAACACACACGCTCAATGCGTATTATTGATCGCATCAATCGAGCACAATCGACAGATGAATTGGTTGTCGGGTTTTTTCGGGATGAAGTGATGAATTATGATGCATTTCTTCGCCTGACACTCGATAAAGCACTCGGTCGGGGTGTGTGCGTGTGTTGGAGAGCGGGACAAAGCAGGTTGCAGGGTTGTAAAAATTGGCGCCATCCGTCGCCTCCGATGGGGGGGTGCATTTTACGATCGCAACGCAACCCAACGGTCTGCGGGTGGAGTTTGCTTAGACTGATTGCGTTTTTTTTTCTTCTCTCAGGCGTTCGTTCGTTAGTGGCGGGCGAGACCAGTGGGAAATGGGTGAGTTTGAATCTAATTTAATGAGTTTACGATCTGACGCGACGCGCCACCGCCACCGACGGGCGTCTCCGGGAGTGAGCGATAGAGTTATTGCTCGCCGTTCGTTGATGATCGATGCGCCGCTTGTCGCTTGTGTTGGTGGTGGTGTGTTGGTGTGTCTGAACGGGTGTCGGCATGTGAGATACTAATGGAAATCGGTACAATGTGTTTTTGTTTCTCACAAATGACTCATAAACAACGGTGGACGGGGTGGATGTGGAAAAAGCAAAACACACACACTGATGAGGTGGCATGCAAACCCCGGGGTGATCGGCGGCGTGTGCAGCATGCAGCCCATGGAAATGGAAAACCCAACCTCCCAGTGCGCCAGTGCGCCTGGGCGCGTCAAACTTACCTTCCGAAGTGGCGGACGACGATTTGATGGCCTCCGTCTGGGCCGCCAGCGCTTTGGTGCGTTCGAGGAGCAGCTCCTGGAATTGTTTCGACTCGTGGGACGCGCTCAGATCCACCGAACGGAGCATACTGAGAAAGAGAGAAAGTGAGAGAAGAAAACGAATGTTAAAAATGCAGCTCGTTACACGGACTTAGGCGAACTCGTTCACTTTCCATACCCATCCTGGGAACAGTTTAAACTTTGACCTAGTGGCTCAGCGTTTTGTTTGTAATCCACTGACACACATGTGTGTGGTGGCCACAACCACAGCCAAAAAAACACATAAAAATACGTTCCACAAAACCCACGGCCCGATCGGCTAAGCATCCAACCGCCCTCAGCCATTTTTCATTGCTCTGTTTCGTTGTGGTGTTCAAAATTCCGGAATACCTTGGCGTGGCCGCGCGCAAAAGGGAAAACTGCGTAATGTGTTTTCCACAATCGCACCGTTGGAAAAAAAAACATCCCTTCAAATTCATCCCGACGTTGGATTGAAAATTCGACATACTTTCGGCCGCGTACGCGTTCCGTTTCCCCCTAGATTTTTCAACGAAAGTGAAGGCATATGCAGAAAAAAAAGCGAAAACAAAAACAGGACCGCAGGGATACGGCCGATAGGCCGAATGATATGATGGTGGTTTATGTTTTTGTTTACGTGTCGTTTTTTGGCCGATTTGATTCCCTCCTTTCGGGGGGTGGGTGGGTGAAAACAGAGCTAAAAAACTCCCTCATACACACACAAAGGCGCGCCCACGGGGGTGTGTGTGTGTGATTGGGTAATGAGATTCAAAAACGTGTGGCAACCATAAAGTGCGCGGAAAGCGAGTGAGGGAGGTGCCCGTTATTACCTATTTTCCTTTTTGATATCGTCAAAGTCCTGCTGCTTTTCGATGCGCGACTCGAGCCGCACGATGTGTTGCCGCTTCTCCTCCAGCCGGTCCTCGAGCCGCTGGATCTGCAGGTTGTGCGATTCCTGAATGTTGGCGATGGCCGTCCGCAGCCGTCCAACTTCCTCGAACAGGAGCGAAATCTGTAGCGTAGAGAAGAGAGAGAGAAGAGAAAAAAACGGCAGAGAAACACATTTTAGTCGAGCTGCGTACGAGTGATATGATTAATGATACGAATGTGGTTCGAACCCTCCACCCGGCAGGATCAAATTGACAGCCCATCTAAGGCGAACGGGAGACAGTGGCTAACGATGCCGCCGACGCCGCCGTCGCTCCGGTGGAAATATAATATTCTAAAATTAATTAATTTCCCGTCATGTCGTCTTATTGTGAATCTATTAAACGGTGATAAATATAAATCGCCACTTTGTTGCCACCGGGCGGAAAACAGGCGGACAGAGAGACAACCCGGCACGACCGACTGTCACCGAAGAATTTACCGGCAAATCACACAGGTCCCGCCGAGTCGTTCCCGGTGTCGATTGGCAAAGCGAGAAATGGCAGGAATGTGTCGCTGGTTGGGCTTAAATCGTTCTCTCCCGACACATTCCGATCGTCCTTGAAATGTAAGCAGAGCAGGCCAGATTTACCTCCCCCCCCGGGAGCCGGGAGGCTTGTTCCGATACCGATGAGATTCATTAATTTTCACGTCGCTCCAACTCGTTCGGTGCGGGATGGATGCGATAAATCAAAATTGTAAACACGATACCGCAAATTTCTCTCGATCGAACGTGGCCGCACCTCTACGGACGCTGCTCGATTTCCCGGCAGCGGCCCAGATCGATCCGGAACCCCGGTAAGAAACACTTGTGTGGGATGGGAAACCGATAGCTGTAAATTTAGCTCTCCAATCTCTCGCTTTCCTCTGCCAGACAGACGGTGCCCATCAAATCCTTATCAAATGGAATTTCAAGCGCACAAGACGAACGAATTCCGATTCCCGGCCGGCGGAGCGCTCGATGGGTAAAGTTTTGCCAGCAGGAACAATCGTTTGACGCGCGCGAAACGGAACAGGAGGCAAAGATATACGATGGGAAATTAATATTTTCCGAAGGGAAAAGCGCTCTTTGTTGTCGACGGGCGAGGAAAAGCTCAATCAGCTCTCAGCGCCGCTCAGTTCGCCGAGATGAGTTGAGGCTGAGTGATTTCGCGTTGTGAAGTGTTTTTCCCCCGGTGTCTGCAGTTTGGCTGCGGTTTTTTGGAGGATTTCAAAGAAAATCCTACCACACTGACGTAAGCAGCGGAGTTTGAGGGAACACAGAATTCCAATCACGGTGCGCGAGAGAGCGAGATGCCGGCCAGGATCATTAGAGGATTGGTCGAAAGGATTTTCACAACCGACTTTATCCACCCGCAGACTCGCCAGCCCGGGAAGCATCGGTTATTGACGATGTTCGGATTATTTCGAGCCACTGGTCACACTGGTACGGGCCAGTCCGGGTTCACCTTTCATTGCACAGCTTATTGTTGGGGGTTGTAACATAAATTTCATGTTTTTAAAACCGACGCCGGTCATAATGGCGCTCCCGTGGTCCCACTTTGTCCACGCGGAAAATCACTCGGGACGCGGGACGATATTCTTTTATCTACTTCGGGATGGTTGTTTGCCCACCGGAGTGGGTAGCTATCGTACGGCGAGTACACCTTACAACCTTGTAGGGGCCGGTCGCGCCAGAGATGAAATAATATTTGGAGATTATTAGGTTAAAAGCAACGCGGTTGAGGCAAACGCGATGTTTGAAATGTGCTTTCACAAATATTGAGTATCGATTCGCTGATGTGACGCTTGATGATGAGCAAACAGTGGACGAGTCCACCGGGGAGATCACACACACACAGCGCCGCTCGTACACGATCGATATTAATTACAGATAACGGTGTGGATCTGTGTCGTGGATTCGGTTCTGCCATTTCGCGTGGCCGGCAGAAGCTAATAACTTGCTCATACATTACGATTAAAGGAGCAAGTGGTGCCTTCCTTTTTGTTTGCTGCTGCTGATGGTCGCTGTCGTTGTGGTTTTCATTTTATCAAAGGAAAGCACTTTTCAGAACCCAACCACGACGACGGGGACGTCAATTTTTCATTATTTACCCCGTTGAGAGGGTACGTCCGTTCATCGGATGTAACCGTTGATTAATCACTAGCGTCAGTGCGCTTCTCGTGGCTTGTTGTGTGTTTAGTCTCTCTCTCTCGCTCTCGGTGTGTGAGTATATTGACTAATTTATGACCACCAGATGGATCTTGTGCGAGTGCGGGTGCACACGGTGGACATTGGTTCGCGACAGCATCAAAACAGCGGAGGATATGGACAGTTCGGAGCGCCAATTTATTTTCATTACGCTCGCCGGCATCCCAACTGGGAGCTGGAGCAGTGACACAGATTTCCTCTTTGGCCGCGCTGCGACAGAATCGTAAAAATTCGGACCTCCTGAAGAAGGATCTCCGCCGAGTTCCGCGCCCGCTGCATGTCTTCAACCGTGGTGGGGTTTCTAATCCACAGCAACCGGGAGTCGGACGAAAAGATGGCGAATCGCGTGTAATTCCCTCCCGCCTTCACCTCCACACACACACACACACACACGTGAAGTGTTTGACGATCCATCCACGAGACGGTTTCGAACGGTCGCAGCGGTCGCTGAAAGGACGCCCGGCTCGAGTTCTGTAATCCTTTCGCTTTGGAGCGGATTTACTCGATTCTGTTCGTGTCTCTGTTCTTTTTTTGTGTGAGTGATGTGGCTCGCGTTCTCACAGGAGTCGTCACATTTTCTACGTGTGTGTGTGTGGTGCTTCTGGTGCAAATGTCTTTTCGTTTCAGGACCCCGTGAAGCCCGGCTGCATGTAAATAGATATAAATTTTATAAATATATGTCCCGAGCGTGGAGTTGAAGTCGCGGAGAAGCGAAATAAAAAAGGCCGTCCAGCGGGCAGGCGCGTCTGAAGGATTTCTCGCAGGAAGAGGCCCTTGATGAATCTTGATGTTTCGGGCAAATGGTCACGCGAGTGGATTGCTGGCGCTGACGAACAGGACCTTTCGCTGGTGGAGGTGGAGTGTTGACGGAGCAAAGTTGTGCCGAACAACAAAAAATAAACCAACGTAAGCCACTGCCACGAATCGATCCATTCGGGAAGCGGAAGGATGATGTGGCAGAGAGCGGGACCGGGAGACACCCGGATGATATATACCTCTTAATATTACCATTTCAAATCAGTCGACCGTTATGTCTACGGGCGCGTTTTTTTCCATTTCTCCTGCTCGTGGGGGTCGTGTGACTCTTACCGCGAAATATGCGGACGTTCGAACAACTCACATTCGGTCGTCCTGCACTGCAATCCATCCACTTCCGGATAAATTTTCCACCATCCCATCGGCCAAGGTGCGATGGAAGGAAGAGATGGACAAATATTATATATCTGGAGGTCCTCACGGGTCCTCCCCCGTGTCTGCTCGGGGATCGTATCATCAAGATTATCTATCATATTATTCGCTGAAGTTGGTGGTTTCGTTCGCCGGATCCCTTCCGGTGTATCGTTGTCGCTGTGTGCCGTCTGAGAGGATTTCACGATGCGAGGGTTTGTTTTTTGTATGTTCCTGCTGCCGTCGCTTTGGTCTTGCGGTGGTTGTCCTTTTTGGACCAAACGACACAGGCACGGGTAGGAACCACTCGAAAGAGGATGAGAAAACGGTGAGGGAGACACGTATTGCAAAATATTATTTATTTGTACATCAATACGCGGTGGCAGACGGCGATGTAAGCGCGATGTACTAACCGCGAATGGTACACAAAAAAAAAACGCCCACAGACTCTAGTAGAACGCGGAAAACGTGGAGGGCCAGGTGTCGGTGTGTAATTAAAAATAAATTCCGCACACAACCTGTGCGCTGTGCTGTGTGCGTACGGAAAAAGGGACAGATTTGAAGTGGAGGCTGCCACTTGAATTTTAACGACGACAGGCAAAAGACTTGCTGCGACAAGACAAGACCCACTCTTGTCGAATCGTTATCATTTCTATAGAAATTGATCCTCATTAGATGGATGAACTGGTCGATAGCATAGGCGCAAAAGGGATCGTCTCTTCAGTTCCATCCTCTTAGCAGTTGACATTTGACGGTTGAGTTTCTCCTGGTGGAAACGAACCCTCCGAGCGGAGTAATGAAATTCGATTTCCTGTCGCCAGTTAGCGCGCGGACACTCCACCACTAGATTGATCCGGGCGGGTGTAATCGAATCGTTAAAATTCATAACTTCCACACACCGAACTGGACGCGAGACTGACTCATACACACGCGTATCGAGTGTCGGTCACTTTCGTCACGTGATTGAATTACAAATTTTCGGTCCGCGGACGGCCTGTCGTCGCCGTTGTTGTCATCGGTGTCCGGCAAAGGCGTGTCTCGCGCTCATATCATGATTGAATTAGTTTGTCCGGAAAAATTGCCCATTGACATTCGCCGCCTCGCCTCTTACGAGCAGCTTTAAATGGCTATCATCGATGGTAGAGTCTTGCGTCGAGAACTTGCGCCACGAAGATATGGAGAGAGATATTTCGTGTACGGTTTTTAAATAATATTCCAAAACTCATATAAAAGAAACAAAAAACGGATGCGCTCCCGTCGATGGCGCGTCTTTTCTCTCGTGAGAACGTTCCGCCATGGGCAAATGTGTGCAGCAAAGACAAAAAAACAACAAACAATGACAATGAAAGTAATGGCAATAAAGCGGCAAAGTGTGAGATCACGCAATACGAACAATGCGATGCGAACGAATCCTTCCAGCGGATCCTTTTGAGGGGCGTTTTTTCTTGCCGTTCGCCCAAAACCCGTTCATCCTTTTTGCGGGGCGAACCACGGACGCCGCATTCGGCATTCGGAATGCCGTGTGAGCGCGCGGTTTTGTCTTCTCACCGAATCGGGCAAATATTTTTTGACAGCGGCCAAATAATCTATACCCTATTTTTATGAATATGTAGATGATATCCCCTTACCATCCAGCGGGCTGTTGTTGGATCCACGGCTGGGAAAGTGGATGAATCCGCCGGACTGGAAACAAAAAAGATGGCACCGTAGGATGGAACGATCACCAAATTGAAAAATTATGTCCAACCCGTTCCTGTGTGTGTGTGTGTGTGTATCCGGGTTCGGATCCGGGCCCGCTCGTGTACAATGTCCTGCAATGTCCATTAAGCCATCGAGTTAGTGGAGCTGGCAGCTTTTTTTTGTCTTTGTTCGCTTGAGTCTGTATTCACGCTTCACAGAGACCTCATTGATGATTAGGATATGGACGAGGAACCTCGTGCCATTGTTCCTGCCGTGGGTTGGCTGTCGAATTTTGTTGTAATGGCAGTGAAACAGCACAATCGAGGGATAAGAATAACCGAAAAATAATATAACCATAACGAGCGGGACAAACGTATGGCTTGTTTGGTGAATAGTTATTAATGGATTGATGGTTGAGGGTTTTTTTTTGCTGTTGAATTTGGATGACAAAAAAGCCCGCCCCACCCCGGACTCGAGGCCGTGCGTACGGTCGTCCTGTTCAGAGGTGGGTTCTGGGTGCGAATTTTATGATTTGGAACGAAACACTCGCCGAAACAAGTAATCGGAGTAATGGCTGGAGATGGGTTTAGTGGCGTGGACAGTTCGTTGGCGCACTGTGTGTGTTTGAAATAGTTTTCACCATGTCCAGGCAGCACGCAAAAAGTGGGGGGCTATCATGAATATTTCGTGCGCTCGTAAACATCCACGAAGCGCACGGATTTGTTTGCTCGTTCGGTTTTTTTTGTTGTTGCGGCCATGCGACTGCATGAACCAACCCGTCGCACCCGTGACCGTGTGAGCATAAAACATTGCGTTTTTCTTGTGCCACAAAATCCATGCGTGCTTTCCCGCAAAAGAAGCTTACGCAGCAGAAGCGGCTTTGGTCACAAATTCCCACAAATATAAAGAATAAACGCCGCAGAGGCGATCCACTGCGATAGTTCACTCGAAGTGTGCGGCAACAACCTTGCCGCGCAAAGCTCCCGAAACCTCACGAGACACTCGAGAGGAGTGGAACAACAAAAAAGTGGTCCCTCCAGCAACAGCAACAGGGTCGGAAAGGACACGCAGGAGATGTGTCCTTTTTATCGCGATCTTGTTTTTTGGAGAAATATTGAAGTGCGCCCATTGTCGCCGAGCAGAACCCAACCGTCCAACTGACCATCGGCCGTGTAATCCGTCCTAATACACACACACACACACACAAGCGCGCGGGCAACACACACACACATATATCATATCGTTTCCCGTTCCAGCCGCAGGCCGCAGGAGTGTTTGATGAGTCCGGAAAACAAAAAACCTGCCACGAATAATGGCACTTTTGGCGATGGTGCCGCAAAAAGGACTGGAAAATTAGAGCCGGCCGGGTTGACAGCACATTATGGAGACGCACGGTTGTTGGTGGTGGTGGGTTGAAAAATGTATAAGTAATAATCATTACCCGAACGCAGCCGAAATGACAAACGGGTACTCCAGCCAAGCCCGGTCTCGAAACCCGGGAAAAAGCCGGAGGTCCAGAACACGGGGAAAAAAGTCAGGAGTGCGCATCTTGTGACGCGACCGGGGGGGTTGCCGTTCGGTTCGACTCCTATCCCTCCCACTCCACACCGTCCGTTTGTGTTGTTGTCATTTTTGCGTGCTCGAAGCACAAGAATTCCCGGCCCCGGTGATCGGGGTTCGGGGGTTTGGGTGAGTTAATGGATGTATGTGGCTGTTTTGGTTTTTTGCGCCCACCGTGGCCCACGGAAAATGAACCCTTTTTTCGGTTTCCACCATCGATGTTTGAGTACGGTCGGTGAGAGAGGGAGAGCGATGGGTAACATTATAAAACATAAATTTATGCGCGTTTTAGAACACGCATGAGCATCCGTCCTCGGCGGGCGTTGTCATAGAGCGCCGGCCGAACAGTGTGATAAACAACAGACGCAGCGCCCGGCGTGGGTGGGGAGGCATCACAAAAAGGATGAAAGGAATCGGCCCAGGCTCGTACGAGTGTGTGTGTGTGTGACACTGCCTGCGGGGAATCGGTTTCGAGCAGGGCGCAGTGTGCGGAGAGCACGATAATATCGCCAAGATCCGTCATTGTGTCATATCAAGAATCGGTGAAAAATTGCCCCCTCACACTTGCACGGCTGGCTGGCTGTGCGCTAGCATCCTTTCGCAGGCACGGATCCATCCATTAATGGATGGCACCGGCTGCCTTCAGCGGTCTCCGGTTCGGCGTTGCGGTTCATTTGTGTCGAAACGCGAGGACGCGAGAGACGCGAGCAAAAAAGGACTCGACAAGGGTGGAAAACCCACGAAACCTCGATTCGAAAAGGACTCATTATCGAAATGCATTCTCGTAATGGATTTATAGAGAGACAGAGAGAGAGAGAGCGAGAGAGAGAGAACGAGATGTGTACCGAGAGGACCTAAATGACTTGTTGAAAGATACTCCACGCCGCTCGCGGGCACGGGGAAGAAAACAGATAATAGCAATTTTTCTTGTTTTTCCATCGACTGCTTAAGGCGTCATTGCTAGACGGGTTCCTTCCTGCCGAAGCCGGAGAGTCGTTTCCATTAGGCAAGTGCTCCCCCAACCCCCCACCCGAAATGGTCGATCGTTACGCGTTAAGTGATACAAAAATTATGCTTACGATCCCCGGCTTGCTTTGTTGCGCGCTGTCGTGAGGTGATTCGGCGGGCATCGTCGCAAAATGGTCACCTGCTTTGTTACGTACCTGCGGAAGAGAGCGAGAGAGAGAGAGAGAGAGACGGACAAAAGGAACAACATTAGTTTGTTTAGGGTTTTCCATCGCACGGGGCCTTCTCATAAATCATAATTTGGAAAATTGTGAAGCAAATGAGCATCCGCACGCTGGAACTGCTGGAATCTTTTATCACGGCGCAACTATCGTGGTGGATATTATCTGATTTAAATAAAACACGAAAAGTTTCCCACCCGGTATGGATCCCCGGAACCCAGGAAGGAAGGATGTTTTAGGGAGCTTCTTTTCTCTCTCTCCACCTCTCTCTTAGGCAAATCGTTGTTGAACGATAATTCATTTAAAAGTCAGAAACAATTTTTAACCAATCGCAAACGTGCCAAACGGCCGGGGCGTGCAGGAAAATTCGGTTGAGCAGACTTCGCCACCCCGGAAAAGACACGCCGGACACAACAGACCGGAAGCAGGACGAAAAAGTTACCAACAACTGTCGGTGTGTGAGTGCGCTGCAACTAATCCTAACCTTATCTCCACTGTATCTGCCCGCGCCCCTCCACTCCGTCCTTCCTGATCGTAAACGAGCAAGAGGACCGTTTCGTCCTCGGAGGAGGGGGTACGAACGGCCACTATAAATAACCCAACCCCCCAACGCCCGAGCAACCGAACGGCGACTGCGACCTAGGGTAGGCAGGCTTAACGGGGACTTAGTGGAACGTATGCCGGGGTAAAGATATTTTAAAATAATATTTTGCAGGATTTCAATTTTTAGTTTTCCCCTATCCCGCACGGGGACGAGGAGTTCGGGTGGGAAAATCAACTAAAAATCAGAACCCAAAAATCGTTGATTCTTCCAAGGACGTTTGGTTCGGGTGGGTCGGGTGGTGGTGTGCCCCGTTACGGTCCGTTTGATTCGCTCTGGCTATGGATTTCGGAGGATTCGGTACTGGAATTTATGCTTTTCCTTTCCATGCGTTGGCGTTTCACCGAGCGCGACTCACAACAAGGAGAGAGGGAGCGAGGTGGTGGTGTGTGTGTGTGTGAGTGAATTTATCCATCGGACTTGGACCAGGACTCGCGCTGGTGCGATGCGGTTGCGGGCGAGAAATGGTCATATTTATGCTCTTCCTTTGTTTTATTTTTCCGCCCGACCATAAAGACGGTTCAGCTGGTCGGCTGAATCGATTGGCTGAATTTAATTAGGAACCAGGAAAATGGGCTGCAAGTGAGCGCCCTGGCAAGCCGGGAGTCCAGTTAATCGGAACGGATCTCGTTTCGGCCGAAAACCTGGAATTAACTGCCACGGCATGGGCCTGTGTGTGGAGTGTTGGTGTGTGTGTGTGTGTGTGTGTGTGTGTGCGCGTGTCCTGTTCTCGATAATAATCTCTAATCCAATAATCATTATCTGGTGAAATTGGACGCAGCCTAGATCTGTCTGATGTCCTGGAAAGCTTCGAACTTCGAGACGAACCCTCAAGAAGAGACCCCGATCGCAGGGCGTCTTCCGAGACCGGGGAGATGCAAAAGCGAGAGGATGATTTAAAAATTCACTCAAGCAGATCATTGAAATTCGAGGGAGGAAGCGAATCCGATTGCGGGATTGCCGGAGACGGAAACCGAACCGCGAAAGTGGACGGCATAAGGAAATCGACTACTTAAGCGGCCCACCGTCCGAGTCCGAGCCGGCTCCTCGGTCGTGGGTGCAGGTGGAGCAGGCAATTGAATTAATTTACCACGAAAGCAGATCATTCAATTAAGTCACGTTTTTCACCGTCCGTAGAACCGAAGCAGCCGGGAGACTTAAATATATTTTTTTCTTCCTCCCCTCGGGTGTCCTTGCCCTTGGTGTTGGTTTACCGGAGAGGGCATGTTCCGATCGTTTGATACTGTGTTTTTTTTCTGTTTGGCCAAGTCAAGTGAGATGAGAACCTCTTTATTTACCCACGACGGATGGTGCGGGATTGTTCTTGCCGTAAAAAAGTCCCCCGAAACGCATACACGCACACCCGTATCGAAATGAAGACGAACGCAAATACTTAGCAAACCAGCGGCCAATGGAGTGTGCATGGCTCGGTCGACTTCGCTCGGACCAGCTCCCGATCCCCTTGACGACAGTCAATCATTACGGCTGCACGGGGCCCGGGAGTGCAGAAAAAAAACCCTAAACGGTGGCTAGGGAAATTGGAAAACGGTAATAAACCCCCGTTTGCAGGGAGCAGAGCCCGGGTGGACGCCCGCAGCCCAGCAAGGAGGAGCAATAATGATAATAACAACATTAAGTGTCTTTAATTGTTTAATTAGTGAAACGGAGCGTGAAAACGAAAGTCGGCGACTTTGAGCGACTGGAAATTCTATCCCTGCTTCCACGGGGGAAGGAACCTGTCTTTAAGAGGACGAAGACTGCGAGAGTGCAAAACAAAAAAAGCAACAAGAACCTGGAGGGAGTGTCCCGACGACGAGCCTGCAGGGGTGGCCCGTGTGGCCCAATCGATGGCGGCGGGCTGGCTTTATCACTTTTCAATTAATATTCAAATTTAAGGCGACTAAATACCTAACGGACCGTGCGAAAATCCGGTCACGGCCCATTGGGCGGTGGAGCAGGGTGACTTTCAGTGGGCGAGAAATTGATTTCCTAATTCGATAAGATTGAGACGCCGGATGGATTCGCTACCGTTGGGCGAGGATGGTTCCCGAACTGTCCATCGCTCCTCAAAATACGCTCGGAAAGGATGCTCACCCTCCAGCTGGGTGAGTGGGAAAGGAAGATAGTTCATAAAATAGTTCATTTAATATTTAAATCAACTGGGGGAAGGAAAAGACTCCCTGCCTGCTGCTGTATCCACCTACCCAGCAATCTCATTCCGATGACCATTTGGGTGTACAATTCTTGCCGTTGACCGTCAGGAATGGTGCCTGAAAAAGGCTATAGACAATCGGAGCTGCTGCTGCTTCCAGCGTTTTATCCTCTTCCCCACGTTTCGGGAAAGTCGAAGAGTTGGTTCAATTTATCATCTCACATAAATATTATTCCGCTCACAGTCAAGCCCGGAAAGGGCTACGGGGGAGCAGCGCGGCCGCTGTCGACCGAATGAATGACTGAATGATCTTCTCCGACCATCAGCCCCATTCAGCAGTTGAATGCCGCCGTCAAAATTGTCCTTCATCGGAAAGTTTCATCCGATCCCGGCCCGACGGAAGGGTCGCCGGCGACAGACAGCTAGCCGCTAGACGACAGGAAGGCGTAGTGCGATGCTAGTGATTTATAATATTTAATAATAAAATAAATACCAAAAAAGCGAAGATGAACCCGGAAATGTCCGCTGCCGGACCCGTTCCGTCCCGCTGAAAGTGTCACCACGACCACGGTCCTGGGCCCTGGGACGACTTTAGCCGCAGTCTGTCCCACTCCACCCTCTCGCATTTTGCGCCTCGAAAAAATCAATACCCCATTCCTTCGCAACGCAACCGGCTCGTCGCCTTCTAGGATGCACTTTCTTTCGGGCTCGCACACCCTCCGCACTCACCTTTTTGTTCTCCGTTCGTGTTATAGCCGCAGCGGAGTAGGCGCTGAGGGTGGTTGAAATGATTTTTGACAAGTGGCACGGAGACGGAGGAGGACAGATGGGATGGATTGCGAGTGGTTGATTTTTGGAATACAAATTTTTAGGAATTTTGATTAAAAATATTCCTCCCACTTTGCGTTTCGATGGTATTTGTGGGAGAAGGTGCAAAACTATAACCACTGGTAGTGCGAGTTGTGTATTTAAAATGGATAAAGCACGGACCGGGCGGGGTTGATCATCCCTTCAGGAAATGGTGTGTCGGGTCGCTCTTGGATTCAGATGAACGACCAATTTTTGATACTCTTCCGCACAAAACTAAGCCCGTAGTTTGAGTGATGTTTCGCACGACGACCTTACCAAGGAAAGAATGCAAATCTCTCTCTCGTTCGCCTGTGACAGCGACGTGATCGTGCTGGCAACGTTGGATCGTATCCTCCAGGGAGTTTAAGGAGCGAAAATAAAAATATCCCGAAGGTAAGTTTTTATTGAATAAAATTACCCATCTTCGAAAAGCGGGCCAACGACGCTGCGTCGCCTGCGCCGAAACGGAAGGATTGTGAGTACAATGAGAGTTAATTAATGTAATTATGGCCAAACTTCGGCACCGGAGCACGTTCCTGGCAAGGATGTCCCTACGGTACGAAAAAAGTATTCGCACAGAGCCGGATGTGAAGATGTGCGAGTCGTGCACCTTTTGCTCGGTCGTTGGACAAAGTAGTGATGAATTTAATTTTAATAAATTTACAAGTCCCGCAGTCTGCAGGGTTGGGAGGAAGAGATTTGCGTCTCCCGCCAGTTGGTTGCAGGTGCAACTTTTCACGGAAGACGTCCAGGGACACGTTGACTCCCCCGATCACCGGCACGGCGACTGTCAAGAGTTCGTCAGTTCGCACGGTTCGGTTCCCATCCCAATCGATATTGCCATTCGAGACCGTCCCGCCAGAGGAACGCGTTTGAAGCGTTTTCTTGAAAGCGCTCTTGAGATTAGCTTTCATCGGCAGAGGGTGGCATGGGATGGGATGGGACTGGGTGACGGTAAGTGTTCGGTACTATATCGCTCCAATTCCAAGTCAGCACCTTTTCAAAGGCCAATTCCCACACGAACACACCGTTACACGACGTTCGGTCCGGACGGTGCATTGATATTGAAATCGAATTCAATAAATTAATTCAAGTATGTGATGTATCTGTTATAATTTATTAATAGAATTATTAAGCAGAAGACGATCCGGCATGCTAGCTGGCTCGAGTCGGGCTGGAATGTGTGTAATTTCTCACCCACTTCTCGAGATCTCGTCTCGGGACGTTCCAGGCCTTCAGACTGGAGGCTGAAACTTTCGATTTCCTTACACAAGGCGCTTTGAATGCTGCCGGTGCTGGAGCGGGTCCTATTAGCATGTAGTCGGTGTGTCTGCATGCAGAAATCGAATCGAAAGCCGAAGCGATTGAAAATCCCAAGACCCAAGACGATGACGATGATGACGATGATGCCGCATACGAACAGTGTCTGAACCTTGGCACGCTTCCTTCCATCGGCCCCTCCGTGCCGTGGCACGAGATATTCAAAGATAATACAATAAAATTGAATATTAATTGAATGATAAATAACGCCTTTGAATGGTTTTAGTGGGAAATTTGAATTTCTAAGGCAGTTTGGGTTGCAGTTCTGCCACCCAAGAAAGCACGAGCCCAAGAATCGCAACGCTGTCGTGTGCTCGGAGTGGCGGGGCCGCCGACGACGGATGGGTTCGGAATTGAAATGAATTACTAAACCAATTTATGAAATATATGCTACCAAAGCAGAGGCAGCACCGGGCGAATAGTTCGACTGGGAAAGTGGTTGATGCTGGCTGATATAGGTGGTGGCCGCTGGTCGTCGGTAGTTAAGGTTGGTTACATCGTCCCGACGTGTGATGCACACACAACTCAAAATGACAGCATTCGAGAGCAGTTCGAGCAGGGCGGGATGTGACAAATGGCTGCACGGTACCGTGGCGCGGCGTGGCGTGGCGTGGAGCGGGAAAGGGAAATTGGAATACTAAATTGATCGTTTCCTTATTTCGATAACTTGTTATATATACGTGAGCTGTATATTGTGTCGGGTGGCAGGGCCGCCGCCCGATGTCGTGGCACATAAATAATGAATGGCGTGTTCTGTGCGTTCCGTGGGCACTTTGCTGAATGAACTTTAACTGGAATAGATGGAAAATCATCATCATCATCTCAGCAACCGGGCTGATTGGGTGGAGGGGGGTGAGCGTACACGTACACACGAACACTACGCCGCGCGCTCGCGTTCGAGTGGGGTGGGTGAGTGTGAGAATAAGTGCAGCAGCCACGAACGCCCGATAGAGGGCGCCGTCTGTCATAGTTTGGTGAATTGATATGTTTCACCGCTGTCATTACAATGGCCAAAACGGGCATGTGTTCGTGGGAAATCGTATGGCAATACTGTGTGAATAGATAGCAACTGCAAAGAGGCACGTTCGCCATTTGCACGGCTCCAGAACGTCATCATCAATTTACCATTCGCAGCAATCAGTTAGGCACTAATCTATTACGCTAGAAAGATGACAAGTATTGAGTGGAGCATACGAGTGCCAACAAAAAACAGTCGTCCCATAACTCTCGGAAACTTTCGACCGGATGTAATAAATTATTTCAACCAGAACGCTCTAACGCTCCCGCTCCCGGCCACCGGCCGAAATAAAAAATAACAACTCAACATAAATGCATAAATTCAATATCATAATGACAGTGATGTTGGCTGTGATGGAAGGTGCCCGCGATGAGGTGAAGAACGGCCAAAAGAACGTCTAGCGAGGGAGAGAGACAGAGGCAGAGAATGCACCGAAAGAGAGACAGAATAAGCGGCCGATCGTTGCATCGCCCGTTGCATCATCGCAGGGGCTGTTGCACACCGGGTTCCGACTAGCGGAGGGATCCATCGATTCGTGGCTCTTTTTTTCTGTTTCGGTGCTGCTGCTGCTGCTCTGCTCTGAATCCAGACACCACGCGGGCTAGAACGGAGCAGAGGAAAGCATAAAACACCCGGCCGGACGAACGCCCGGCGAAGGCAAGGGGTGAAAATGCGAAAGAAAAGGCTGGAAAATGCCCAAGACCGTTCCCGAAGGAAAATGCGTAATGAGCAACAGTAGCACACACAAGGCCGGCAGAACAACCGCGCGACGAGTCGCGTGAGGTGAAGTCGCTGGAAAATGAATTATGATATGCACTTCTTCATCGTTTTTTTTTCGACGTTTTTTTCTTCATGTGTTCTTGCTTCGCTTCGCGAGAACGAAGGGAACTTCTGCACCGTGCATGGATTGCTTTTGAATCGGTATAAATAAAATCGAGACGTGGTTCGACTTTCGCCTCACTATGTTTGTTGTTGCGGTTCAGTTCATTTGACGTTTTGGTCGCCAGCCCACGACTCGTCCGTTGTATCGTTCGAGAACGATGCAGCACAGCGCGCCTATATGCACTTTTATTCCGCACTTCCCTTTCCCCTTACTTAGCAACGAGGTTGTCTCTCTCTCTCTCTCTAACACACACGTGCATATACACCTCTCTCTCGCTCTCTTTCTCGCTCGCTGCTTGCTAAAAACGTTGTCTTAAGTAAAGGGCCGGGAACAGACACACAGTGGGACACAAAAATTTGACGTCAAGTGCAGCATAATTTCGCGGTCATGGCACATGGCACGCTACGAATGCATTCCATGCACTTCACACAGACACACACACACACGCACACACAAACGCACACACGCACGCACGCAAACTGACATCGGAAAGGAATGCTCCAACTTGGGGACAAAACTTGCTCCTCGTCACAGTCACGAGCAATTGCAACGGCAAATCCTGCAATCTACCGCTGCTAAAACGAAGGGTGACCCGAAATTGATTTATGTGCAGTTTCCTCCAAGTACGATAAATTATAACTCCTTCCTTCTGCGGGGCAAAAGCAAAACCACAAACGCAAAACAACACAAAACACAACACAAAACTCACAACCGAACTTAGGTATGGAAGAAGAAGAAGAAAAAAACACAAAAATGCATTTTATAAGAAATGCGTAAGATTCTTCGAAATTTCGTCCCACTCGGACCATTTCACAGACACACGCATTTTTCACACACTGCGCGCGTGTCGCGTGACGAATATTCTCACCTCCATCATGGCCTGCTGTTTGATGCTGGTGTTTGGTTGTGGAGGAAAATTAATTTCCTCTATTTTACTTCTTCGCCCCGAACGTTAACTCGCCCGGCACTACTATCAGCGATGATTGCACATACACACACACAGACACCGACACACGTACACTAATTCACACGCACTCTGCCAACTTTCGGCCTGATTAATGCATCCGAAGTGAAAGAGGTTCGTCTCTTAATGCCAAAGCTCGTTGAAGCTGATTACTACTAAACGATCACTGGTCCGGTCAGAGGGATGGTAGAAAAAAACCGTTACCGAAAGCGATTGACGGCCCCACCGCACACACCGAGCACCACCTGCACGCGCACGTCGTCGAACGATTCACGACCGGCCCGATACCACCGCATTACGATCGAACCCCGCGCGCGAACGTGGTAGAAGCTGTGCGTTTTCTCGGATGGCTCGCTCTCCGAGGCGCTGCTGCTGCTGCGGTGTTGTTCGCGTTCAAAAATGTGTTGATGTTATGTTGATGATGTTTATTTTCCACCACGCCGAACCCCGAGGAATCGGTCTCGTGCGGGTTCGTCGCCGAAGTGAGTTTGCGCACACGCACACACCCAAAACGGAAAACACGGCCGCACACCGTGGAGAGGACCGGAGAGAGCACTCACGAGAGAGAGACGCAGAGAACTCACGGCGCACGCAGAAAGTGGGATGGGTTTATGTTTCCCCTTCCACCCGGCGGGAACAGCCCGCCGAGGGGGTTATGTTGTTTTTTTTTCTTTCTCACGCGCGCATTCCGCTTCACATCGGGTTTCGTTCTTTTTCCCCGCTCGCTCGCGGTTCGGAAATGCAGCAGCAGCAGCGGCAGCAGCAGGACTCGGTTTTTTGTCTGTTTCTCCGTTCTTCGATGCTGCCTTCCGGGAAAAACGGAAACTTTGGGCTTGAAGTTCTGGTGCGGGATGCTGATGCTCGCTCTCCCCTTCTGGCTTTCTATGTACAGCTTTAAGGTGACGGTTGCCAAGGAAACTGCGGTCGGGTGCTTGGACTGTGGTGCGATCGCACTTTTCGCTTAAAGTAAACTAAACCATCGCTTCATTACGAGCGAGTTAATTCCCATTATCGTGACGCACTTGTCGTCAGGTGATAATATTCGTCTATTTGCACGCCGTGTTCCAGTTTTTTTTGTTGTTGCTTGCTTCAGTCAATTCCATTTTTTGTGTGTAATGGACAACACACTCTTAAACCACTTATCATCGGGGGGTCCGAATCGCGGGTGCCAGGACTGCTGAGAAACATGATTCGCCTTGCGACTGTTTGATTTAGTTGAGCCAAGCAGGAGCGTTTTTGTTCCGACTTCCAGCACGGGCTCAGCTCGACCAATTGCTCTATTTCAAGCCCTTATCTGAGCCGTATCATAATCGTAAAATAAAATCGTTTGACTCGGGGAAGAAAAAACAAACTGGCGCTTCGAAGAAGCAAGAAAAAAAGGCCCACCAACAACTTGTAGCACGAGCTCGCGCTGGTTCCAGATAACAGCGAGAGAACGGTGGAGTCAGCCAGCCGGCGGAGACACACAGCAACAACAAAAAAAAACACGCTTTGTGTACCCAGTGCATGTGGGTGGGTTGAACGATAAAACCACTGCCGGGCCGTGTTGCTCAGGCACCGGCTCAGCCTCGTGCTGTCAAAGAGCCTCCCTCCAGCGCGGACAGCGTCTCGGATGGGCACAAACATTGCACGTCTGTTTGGCAAGTGGAGTTAACAATAAATTTTATTAATCAATGTCACTTAGTATCTCCTCTCTTAAACGGTCGCGGGTTACTTTTTTTTCCACACCGCTAACCCTTGCCGCGCGGAGACACGCTCGGCGTCGTCGACGAACGACTTTGAGTTGACGCGTTTTGAGGAAGGGATTAATTAAACATTAAACAATTAACCGACACATTAACCGACCTCAAGTTTGTCACCGGGCGCGTACGCGAGCGGCGGATCGGGCGTTGGGGGTCGGTGTAGCTGAATTTGATTTAATTACGACGGATTGCGTCGTCGCGCAGGGCCTGGCACGGGTGGACGCGGCGTTGCTGTATCTGCGTTGCGCAACTCGACCCCAAAAAAGTGGCCACGACGGGTCCGAAATGTAATGTTTCGAGCCCAATTGCACCATCGTCATCATCATTGCCATGATGGGCCAGCTCAGAATGATCGTGTTGATCGAGGAGACGGTACGGATCGTGGACAGATTTATCGCACGTTCGTGCCGTTTACTTATGGAGCAGCCACCGTGGTAAATACCGGGGCGCTTGATATACGACCGTCCAAAGACGCAGAACGTTCCCGGTGCGAAATGGAGCAATCTCATCTTTAAGCAGAACGAAAACGGGAAGCTTCGTGGACGATAGTGGTTGTGATAAACGCATAACGCTTATCAGAGCGAGGTTATTTAATTTCGACAAATCATTTTACCAGCAAACGTCAGGCTCTCTTCAAGATAATCCATCGGACGCGACCGGAACGCAATAGTTCAGGTTGTCAAACGTACCGACCGTCAGCGTGATTTGAACGACGCAAACTTTTCCCAATTCATTTTCCACTCCAATGCGAACGCAGCGACTTTCATCAAGAAATCAAATTTCAATCCATCTTCTGGATTGAAAACGGAAAATGCGGATTTGTGCCACTTTGAATGCTCATCACTGCTTGGCTTCAGCCGCACAGAACGAACAAACGAACGAACGAATGAAGCCACGGACCATTTTTATAATTTATTTTTATAATTGATATGCAAATCCGTATCCGTTCGCCGGTAGAGTTTTGTTTCACTTCCGCACAATCTTGGCACGGAACAAAACAACAAAAAAACCCGGAGCAAACGGATCATGTTTTGTCTCCTCAATCCCTCTCTTTTTCTCTCCTTCCAGCGGTGTTTGGTGTGGAAAAAAGTTTGTCTATTTCCCTGCTGGCGGGAGAGGTGGAAGTAATTTCCAATTCAATACATATTCCATTCCAAAGCAGCACACACAGACACACTCAAACACACCCCCCATACTGGGAGGGAAAGGATGAAAAAGGATCGCAAATCCACCTTCTCCGGCAGGCACACATTTAATTTCCTAATGAAAAATATAAACAACGAGCATGTGTATGGGATCCGCACTCGCACTCGTTCATTCGTGTTCGGCTGATTGTTCCGGGAGTAGAAGCAGCAGCAGCGGTACCGCCGAGCCGTCTTCCCGGTTTGTCATTCCGTCTTCATATTTTCCTCCCCGGAGAGTGCGATAGCACCGAGGCGATGGTTTCGTTTCGAAACAGGCAGGAAGCGATATCGAAGCGAAATCTACATATCTACTGATGGAAGCAACACATCTCATCACACCCAGTGTCGGGTTGTTCGTTCGCACAACCACCACGTTCCGCAGTCGGCAGACCGAAGGAAAACGGGGAAAAAACCCCATTCATATATTTATTATATAAAATAATCAAACGACAATTGGCGAATGTGGCACGATAAGGCACCAGGCCAAGGGGGGTTGAAATTAACGGGGCAGGACAGGCAGGCACACGTTTCTTGCATCTCCTGTCGCACTCAAAACCGCGGCTTAGCATCAACCCGATGCTCGCCACAATTCGAAACAATGCGCTGTGTTGTGCTCAAACCCGTGGAAATAACTTTTTCTAGGATTGAAGCACAGAAGGAAACAAAAAAAAGCGACACGTGGGATCTACCACTTGGGTGGAGGGTGGAGGAGGGTGAGTGTGGCCCGATGGCAAGTGAAATGACACACCATTTGAATGGGATATCAGACCTGAACGCCGTCCTCGGTTGGCCTCGGTTCCAGTATATCGGTGTCTGGCGGGATGACGAGGATGGCGATTAATCGAGGAACAGGGGGGGAGGAACCCATTTCTGATGGGGTTTCTTGTGCAGAAGAGTGTATGATTCGATTTTTAATAATTTTCCACATCGTACCGACCGAAAGGGCGAGTTATTATTCCCGATTTTTGAAATGAAAAATCAAACCGTTCCTCTCGTCCTGTGTGCAGGGTGGCGAGTTCGCGCGGCCAAGTCTGTGCGGCCATTCATTCTTTCGAGGAGGACGATTTGTCGACCACGGTTTTGGTGGTGGTGGTTGTTCAACAAAAAAGGGTTAATTTGCGTGGGGTTCGATGCGTAACGGGGCGAAGAGATGGAGGGTTCGCGTGTGTTGTGTGGGGTGGAAAAAATCCTCCCAAAAGCCGAAATTCGTAACGAGTAAGACAGTTTTGGCGAATCAAAGGATGCTACGAGAAACAGAAAAGCACATCCCACACACACACATGGGCACCAATACACACACTTGCGTCTCCCAACATACCGATATGATTTGGCCGGTTTGGCTCGCATGATGGCTGGAAGGCTCGAGCAGCACATCAAAAGTCGTAATTCGTAATAATAAACATAAAAAGTCACTCTCTCGGTCCGGCCACCGGTGGGAGGGGGAAGGCAGCGAAGGACGAAGCGTGAAGGAAAAATAACCCTTTTCCTTTCGGCGGGAAAAAGAAGCGAGGAAAACCGCCGGTGGAAAAAAGGGTACACCGGGATACGGGGAACAGCGCCTGCTTTGACGACCGAAAAACTGCCACACATATACACGAGCGGAGCATGTGTGTGTGTGTGTGTGTGTGGCTTTGTGTGGCTGTGTGGAAGTAGCTCGAACCCAATTAATAACAGAAATTTGAATATATAATTCATGTCAGCCAAAAATTGATGGAAAATTCTGCTGATGCGAGAAGCGGAAGCAGTCGTACTTCTTGTTGTGCTGTGTTCTGTGTGTTCGAAGCGGATTCATTAGGATTCGTTGCGTGGCGGCAAAGGGTGAAAGGAGAGGAGCAGGAAGGGGGTGGCATATTTATCCCCCGAAGCTTAGAAATGAAAATTTGGCTTCTGTGTTTGCTTCGATGATCTGCGGGAAGGGATTTTAAAATTCCCGCTCGTAGGAGACGCTCTACCCTCAATCGAAGGAGCAGTTGCTTTTATCTTTGCGCTGGCGGCTGGCGTTTAGAGCCGGGGGTTGAAAACTGCCGTGGAGCGGAGGAAGAAGTTGCGCCCAAGTGCACGATGATTGATTAAAATCGGCTCGTCTTGTGTGGTAAAAATTAATCAACTCTCGTATCGATCCGATCCGCACATTAACTGATCCCTCCGGATCAATGTCTCGCCATCTGCAGTATGGCTTCTAATTCCCACCCGGCGAAAGGGCTTGCTACTTTACCTACTCGGGCCTTATCAGATGATGAGGTAAAAAATTACATCCCAAAACACTCTCACACACAGACAGACACAATCGCACTCAAGCACGCACGTTCTCGACCGTTAAAGAGTGAGTAATGGCCAAACCTCGAGGTCGAAAGGGCCTTTTCGCTTTTCGAGACGTAATGATGATGATTTCCACTCATCAACCCTTTCACCCTTTTTCGAATGGCAATGCACACACACGCACACGCACACGCACCCATACGCGTATGCAAAACAGGGGTGACAGGTCTCCTAAGGACGAAAAGATTCTCCGATTCTCCTTCCCGGCGGCAGCTCGCCGAGGGCTCGTCGATATACTGTCACCGTCGTCCCGCTCCTGCTCGGATTGCGAAATCGACAAACGAACACCGATCGAACCACCCCCCCCCCCCCCCCCCCGAAACCCGAACAACACCCGTACTCGGCCTCCGCTCCGCCGCAGAAGGGTTGACACATCGATGTCTGCCTTTTGTCCCACGCGCCCTCCTTGAAAAGCTGCTCGTGCCCGCCGCGCTCGGCACTGTGGCATTAATTTAGGATTTAGATTTATAATTCCCCGCCCCGCTTATCCCTTCCCTCAAATGACGGTTGCCCGAGATGCTCGCTTCCTTCCTTCCGCGTCGGGCGCGCATCGGGCGCCTGTGCTCTCCGAAACGGAATGAGGACGACACTCCTGTTACCGAAAGGGTTACATCCCCCGTGGAAGGAATGGGACAATGGGGTAGGAGTGGGTGGGGGGGGGAGAGGGACACCCCGCTTCTTCGCCGGCTCGGTTCACTCGCTGCCACGGATGATGATGAGGATGATGGAATATATTGGTAAATTTGGAAATTTTTCATTTTTCCAAGATGCGAATGCGGGCTCTCGGTGGTGGTGGTGGTGGTGATGGTTGTTTTGTCTTTGTGTTGGCGCAGGACGACGCCCGGATGCAGGACGGTGGCGTAGGGACGACGGTTGATTTGTGAGTTTTGTGGAGGAACGAGCAACTCCCGGTTCCGATACGATACGTCCCGCGTTCGTTACCCCCGGCACAAGTGGCTGGAGTTGATTTTGGAGAACATTTGGTCGCTTTCACCCGAAAAAGGATCGCCTTGTACCATCATCATCTTCCCCGGCTGGTGTATGGGTGTGTTTGTTGTCTATTTGCGCTTGCATGTGTGCGTCCGCCGTACTCCCCGAGACTCCCCGACGACGACGTCGACGCCGACGGCGGCTGTTGTTTTATGACAACTGATTTTTCGCCAGAAGCCAGTCAACCGTCAAGCATCCATCCAGCGGCTTCGCTCCAGCTCCCCGTATGGTTGGCGGGACCGTGTTTTTATTCGCCCGGAATGAAGAGGACTTAATTGTGGCGCTCCGTCGCAGGGAAGCTACTGGAGTGCGCTCCATATGGAGAGGAATGGGATTAAGAAACGTAAATTAAATATTACAAGCCAAACTCCAAAATCTCCCTTTTTCGGTAGCGTAGTCATCGACGAACGCTGCACGGAGAACCGTTTAAAGAGTTGGCCGCTAAAAAGACACCACCGGTGGAGGGATATTTTTCGTCCGCCCGTCTGCCAGCCAGAGAGCAACTTTAGCGCCAAGCTCGAAGGGTCGATCGAAACATTCCAAATCGTTTTGAAGCGAGAAGCAGCCGGCGATGGAATCAGAAATCAATGGAGTTTTGCGATTCGAGTTCTGCTCCCCGTTTCGTTTCACTCCCGGGAGCTGCTACCACGACGACGATGGCTCAATGTTTCGCGAAGAAAACATAATTTCATCAAGAGTTATGAGTTCTTTCATCTTTCAGCCACAGATGAGCGATGGCGACGACGACGGCGACGGCGACGGCGACGGAGAACGGGGAAAGGGTTGCGGGAAGAAACGGAATTGCAATTTGCAGCAAAGAAAAACATAAATTTCCCTAAGAAGATAATTTTCACAAACACAGAATTTATAATTAACAATCTTTCGCGTTCGCGTCCTCCACGTCGAGAGAATGTGTCTTCCGAGGAGGAGTACACGACGCGGCGAACGTTGTTGGTTCCTTCGTCATTTTTTCCGCTCACAACACAGGGGCAAATACACACACACACAGCGCAGAGAAGGAAGTTTGTCACGCGGGAACACACATCTGCCGTCCCGAACGTGAACCCATCTCACTCCCGTCGCGTAAAGCACTGTGAAAACCCCACCGGAAAAACCGGCTGAAAAACTCGGATCGCTGCCTAATGATAAAAGTTTTCGGTGTAATTATATTGATTAAATATCGAAAAATGTTTGATGTTTTGACAGCGTTCGGCCTCAACCCTGGGCGGCCCGGGGTCGTCTGACGGGCCGGACGCTCTTTAGCGACACGGTTCCCATTTTAATCATGATAAAACTTGTTCTTGTTTTAATTTTTGATTGATGGATTATTGGAGCGCTTTTGGAGCGGGTCGCCACGGATCGATTCCGAAGGTGGCCCCGTGGCCTTGTCAAACAAATCGAAGAAAACACGAACGACGTCGGAAGCCACCCGGGTCGTCGAAAAAGGGTTGAAAATCCGGAACGGTAATCAATATTTACGATTGACGACACGATTCTAAAACACGAACACCACGTCCATCCTGGCCAAGTTCCTAAGCTCCTGATAAGGAGTCGGAGCGAGGTTTTCAACGGCACGGAACGTGTAAGATTAAGACGCAGGGGGAGTCGTCGCCGTCGTCGAACTTTAGAGTTGGACCGTTTTTGTTCCTCTAAAAGCATTGCTAATGGAGCTGAATGGAGGAAGTTTTGGCGTTTGGCGAACGATGTCTTTGGGAGCGGGAGGTGGGCTTCTTTTTATCTTATCCCAATCCCGACGCTGACAAACTCGTGCTAATTCGTTCAACGGGGGACGCTGTTGGTAGAAGTGATTAAACGCGCGTGATTTGAGAGCATGCTGAGTCGGACTGTTTTTTGTTTCGTAAGGTTGTCCGCTGTCCCACTGATAGATAGATTTGAGTGGCAACTTGCGTCGCTAGGACATTCTTTGACATTGGCGACATTGATGTACCTTTTAGGCCGTGTGCCGTGACTTCTTACTGCAAGTCATCGCTGTGTCCTTCCCGGCACGATGTTACGATGCATACGTTAGCTAAGTAAACGCAAATCATTGCCATCAAGTCCCTCTGTCTCATCGGTGTTGGTGACGCTGTTTGCAGGAAGATTTTATTGACTCTATTTTTATCTTCATTTTGCGACAACGGCTTAACGGTTTTGCTTGGCAGCAGCAGCAGCAGCAAACGCAGACACACTGTACACTGTTCAAACACAACGCGCAACGCCTGGAACGCCCCACCACGGAACAATCGGAACGAGAATCGGTTGATGATTATTCGAAACGACAACAGCAGAGGCGAAAAATCAACTCTGAAAAAGAGTTGCAGAGCAGCCGAGTGAGGAGGACGGTCGTCCAAAAGTTAGTCCTTCAAGTCCTGGCGCGCTTAAGGGGACCGCTCGTCAGGGAGCGAGTGCCATTGCAACAGGGGAAAATAACAGTAAAATTTAATAATCCAACCTTCAATAAAAACATAAATCCTTAAAACAGACGCTCAAATGTATCAATCTGTGTTTTTTTCTGTGTTCCCGTCCTCGAACGCGCGACAATTTTCCCGTCCCGTATCACGTCGGAAATATGGCAAAGGAAAAACTTTTCCATCCTTCCATCGACGTGCTAATTACCGACATTTTCGAATCCTTCTCCATAGGGCGAGAGGCAGTTCGATGGAGTGAGTGGGGCGAACGAGTCGACGGCGTCTGGGAGTTGGAAAGCATATTGACTACGACCGCGAGCATAAAATTCTGTTCCTCATTTTCCACTCGAATTGAGCCGCAAAAAGAGGGAAATTATCGAGTCATCGTTCCCCGTTTAGCTCGCAACCACATTGCATTCACCAGCTTTTGTACCGGGTTTATATGGTTTCGTGATCGATTGGCGCGCGCTCGGCTCTGCTCTGCGCGGCATCCCCTCGGTACCCTTCGAGTGTCATGAGATGTGTCATGCGCGGCCTACTTTGGTGCCCAACGACCACGAACCTAGACGACCATATTTGCTAAACAAAACGATAAATTGCGCCCCGGCCCGGCCACCAGCGCTGGCGGCCACTTGGCGGCGCAGCAATGAAGCTCAATTATCAGTCAATGATGGCGCCGCGAAGGCGCCCGTGAAAGCTTAAAACGCACCTCAACGTGCGCCCCGGCTCGGTGCGCGCACCGGGTGGATTGATTTATTGTTTGTTAATTTTCTCAACCTCACCCCTTCTCCGCGACAGACAGCCGGTGTGTGCCAAGACACGAAACAAATCATTCACCCATACATCCCCACCGAGGCGAGCCCGCACGCCGAGCCCGTGAGTGATAAGCGGACGCGGAATCGGCTGACGGAACAAATGAAGGGAAAAAGCCGCGAATTACGATCCCCATCCACCCTACCACACCTGAGGAGGAGGTGGGAGGAAGAGGGAGAGGCAGCCCGTGGCGAATGTTTGCGCTGCTGCTGACATCAGTGCGACAATAATTGGGGACAATAAATTAGTACATGATAATTTGATAACGTTCTACTGCAATGCACAATACACATGTGGAAAAGATGCTCGCTGTGATAGTACCATATTAATTTATGACACCCTGCCACACACACACACACACACACTTGAGCTTTATCCACTTCCAGTTTTTTTCATCTCGGTAACTTCCGCTCGGGGGAGAACATGTATCTTCGTTGGGCTACTGTTGAGCGAGTCTTTTCTGCCACCCGAAGAGCTCCGCGGCAGGTGCGATAAAAAGTAATTACCACCAGGAACTTCTCGAACACTTCGAACATTCATCATTCGCCGCTCGATCGAGCCGGGGGACTGAAGAACCGAAGAAAGCAACGGGGCGCGCATGTGTCGCGTGAAGAAAAAGTCCAGCCACTGTCCAGGCCGGGCAGGAATTAAATGTAGCAGATGATTGGATAATTTGATTGGAATTATTTATGTACGGCACAAGTAGCTGGTGCCCGCTTCAGCAAGGGGCAGAAGTTACTCTTGTCCAAGCAATCTTCCTGCGAATCCTCCGGAGTTGCTGTGGAAAAACCCCGTGTACCAATGTACGCACCGGAAGGCAGCGTCCTTCGTGCACGGAACGGCAGTGCCTGGGCCTTATCGCCTTCAATAGAAAGCGACACTTACGCATACCGACGCAGTCGGAGTCGGAGACACGGCAACACCGCTCCCGGGACGACGCCGAGTGACAGCGAGGAGACCGAACTGATACAATGAATAATTACGAAAAGGATATTAATTTGATTTATATCTTACGTCATGTTTCATTAAGCAATGCTCACTCGGTCGCTTGCGCTCGCTGCCGCTTTTCTCACCACTCACGGCTCACTCCGCCTGCTTCGATGCGTTCTTTTACACTTTCCATCGCAGCAGCAGCAGCAGCAGCAAGTTCTTGCGTTTGCCGATGGTGTCGCACATTCCTTCCTTCACTGCGCTCGTTCGGCATTTTTGGCACCAGGCAGCGGCGGGAACGGAACGGATTTGTTTCCTATTTTTTCCCCCCGTTGCTTGAGTTTTCATTACAATTGAATTAATTTTTGCGTACTTTTCTCCCCGGGCCGGGCGTCCCGAGAAGATGCCGGGGTTGGTTGCCACCGTGGCGTGTTGCTGATAATGGAGCAAAACCGGCCCGGCGCACTTGATTGTGTGTCACGCGGGTAGGTGGGTGGGTGAGGGGTACCAAAAGGAGGAGAAGGAGGAGGAGGGTAGCATCGTCGCAACCCGGGAAAACGTTCCGGTCGTTCGAACGAAGATCCGATTTTCGATGTTTTCGCGCAACCAAGCCGTGCGGGGATGGAACGGAAGGATGCAGGATTTTGAAGGATTAGCATTTCAAAAACATCCACGCAGATAGCATCACTGCAGTTGTTGCAGGGCCCACCACCACCACCACCACCACCTCGTCGGCTTGTGAAGTGGTGGAATGTATCTTGTCTATTTCGTTCGAGGCAACCGCCCTCAATTCCATCGAATTCCTCAGCCCCGACTCCCGGGAAAGCACCGAGGATGCTGATAATTAGACTTCCGACGCAACGGGCAAGGATTGATGTAAGACGCCCGCGACGGGGGCTGAGCACTCAATTGGGAGCAGTTGGCAAAAATCGATACTCCAGCGCTAGCTCCACAATCTCGTCCCAGTTTCGAGGCGATGTGGCGGAGTCTTTTCCAGCAGAGCAAGCACGGGACGATCGCCTAACAAAGTCGGTGGCAAAAATATTCTTTTGAATCGAGCTCGCCTCACGCTGGCTTTTGCTATTTTTAAGTCAAATTTGCTCATTTCCCAGCCATTGCGTATCTTTCAATCAAACTTCGGGGCTGTGTCGAAAAGTTTTAACGGACACGGTTGTGCTATGTGCAGCGTTTTTTTTCGCGTTCTCTTCGCCGGAGGTTCCCTATTCTTAGTCAAATTCTTCCAATCGTCAAATTTTGACAGTCGTCAAGCTCGTATGAGCTCGCACACACACACACACATGTCGAGCCTGATGCAATGCAATAAATATCGTTTAGTTTGATTGACATTGTGCTACATTATACCCCCGTTGCGGAAAGCTACAGCAGCTCCATCCCGGTTCGACAAACACATACAGACACACACACGCACGTGCGCACATATGTGTGAAGAAAGGAAATCACCTATCGAAACCGTGTGTGCGGGAAGGACGGTTTATCCTTCGAAGGCGCCAAACCGGGCGGAAAAACGATAAAAGTTTTATAAAGAATGATTTTTGGCCTCCCCCCTCCACCAAGCCTTTGTTGGCATCAATTCAAACATTTCATAATCAAATTTGGCGTCTTCGTTTGCGAAGCAACCTTCTGTTGCTTTTCGCCGCCGCTGGCCGGGACGAATCGAACCTGTGATTTTATTGTAGCGCCGAATCCCGCTCTCTCTCTCTCTCAAGGAATGCCACATGCGTGCCGGTGAATCGATTCCCGGAGGATGTTTTCACGATGCATGATTTCCGGTGTTTCCGGGCAAAACTTTTCTTAAATCACGGGGAAACAGTCAATACCGGCGTGGCTCGGGGAGGGACCGCCACGACCGGAATGAGTGACAGAATTTCGAGCGAGTCAATCAGCTGTCGAAAGCGGACTTTCTGGGCCGGCGTGCTCTGTTTCGGTTTGGTGTGCAAAGTGGAATTGATTTTTAATTTGTATTCCGCTTGTTTCTTGGTCTCGGTTGTTAGGAAAACAGCGTCTTCCCTCGCCGGGGCTGCCTCTTGCCTGCTCCAGTTGCAAATTCCAGAGGTTTGGGGCAGCCGGAAGTAATCTTAGATTAGGAACGGTCTTTCCTTTTCCAGGCAATTTTGACTGGATCGGCCGGAGCCATCCATCGTGTCTTGACATCGTGCCGTCTGCTGTTGTTGGGGTGGCATGGTAAGAAAAGCATAATGAAGCTCCCCTCAGCCTTCAGAAGACACGGGCTGACACAGGGTAACAGGGTGACGAAGATAGCATCGAGGTAGGGAAATCATCCCTCGGCAAGGCACGTTGGACACGAGAGACACTCTTCGTTGCAAGAGTGAATGAAACCGAACTCCCTTTCCAGTCCAAGACGCTACGGCGGGCTCAATGAGATATAAATAATCTTTAATGAATTAAATGCAAAGACGGCCGGGTTCGGACGGCGGCTGAAGAAGATGGAAATTCAATAATGTTTGATTGGAACTACCAGCCCGGGGGTTCTATGGAGTCGCGGTGCTACTGAAGAGTGGCCGGTCACATCCGATTACAGGCCGACGGTGCTCTCCTGCATCGATTTCGAGGGAAGATTTATTTAATCATCTGTGCAAAGTGTGTCCCTTCGAGACAAGGTGAGACAGAAATTAAAAAGGACCACAGCGCCGAGTGTCAATAATCGCACGGTGGGATATCCGCGAAGGGAAATCTTTTTCAACGCTATCTTCAAAGATAAGCAACGCCCAATCAAGAGCCACACCCGAGCTTCGAGATCAAAGTTGATCTGATCGGGAGGCGAAAACGGAAGCAGCCCCCACGGGCAAGAATCTATCCGCCTGCGAGCGACGGAGACGCGCGGGATGAATATTTTTAATTATATCCCACGAGTCGCGCCGACGAGGGGGCGCCGGAATCGAATCGAAAGTAATCAAAATTCAGCAAGCAAGCTGGAACGCGCGAGTTCAAACGTTCCGCTCATAACGGTCACAGTACACGAGTAGTACGTCTAGTTTGCGGCTCCTGATGATTAATTCGAACCGCCGCGTAGAGGGCAGACCGGTATCGGGCCGAAGATGTTTAAAGAGTTTTAATTCTGTTTACTCATCAATGGCACGATCAACACGGCCGGGAGGAAAAGCCCAAAAGCTTGCGGTTTGCATGAAAATGTGATTCCCGGATGTGTACCGAGGAGGTAATAGAAGTGCTATAAAACCCCTGGTGAGTACATTCAACGCGTAACATCTCGCAACAAATCGATAAATTTGGGAAAGACTCATTAATGCGTCTACAAAACCCCTCCCGGAGTGGATGCGGGTGCCATAAAACCACCCAAACACACGCTTTGTTCAATTAAAATCTAACAGTTCATTGGCTTACGACGACGCTCTTTGTCTGGCCCAAATGAATCATCGAATCGAGCGAAGATATGGCGAAGGTGGTCTTAGGTGATCAACCTGATCGTGGAATCGCTTAAATCGCTCCACAACAACACCACCACAGAGCCACTCGGCTGCGCACGGTTTCACTCGAGCGGAAGCACGATCGTCTTCATCGGTGGCGGGAGTCAACCGGAACTCCGATCGCGCCCGGTTCTCGATGCTCGCGCTTCCCGGGCAGGGGGGGTGGCGAGCGAAAAATCATCATTAAAAATGAAGCGCGCGCCGTTGATCAATAAAAATTCTATTAATCTATAGTCACCGGTGCGGAACGCGCAACTTCGACTGATTATCGGAAGGAAGTGGGCAGATCGGAAGAATTAAGCCGGCGGGAGCATCGATTCGATTTCCACTAATTGCCACGCCGGTTCCAGTTCCGCGGGCAGGGTGAAAACAGGGAAAATTCTTTTCCCTCTTTCGCGCACAAAACCCGACGAGCCCGAGCGAGGAGGGCACGAAACCACCATCGACGGCAAAGTTGCAATTTGATGCGTGTAATAAATCTATTCCGCCACCAGTGCTCCAGCCCAGCACACTCACGTGTGTGTGTGTTTTCACGAAAGGCTTTCGTGGCGGGCAGGTGATGGCCCAGTGAGGTGTGAAGCAATTCGAAGCATTCGAGAGGCATCATTCACACACTCGACCGCGTTCGGCTGGCCTGAGTGTAGCTGCTGACAAACCGAGTGGGGAGCCAGATATCGGACGGCAGAAGCAACACCACCCCGAACATCATTCCTGACATTTCTCGATCGGGAAATGCGATCGCGCCCAGGGAAGGCATTCGCACAAAATAGCGAGACCGGACCTGCCCGGGCGAGGGGTTTTCCCGCGGTTTCCATTAAAAGCGGTTCCAGCCTTCTTTCCGTGTGGGATCGATGAAACGGCTACGGCTACGGTTCAGTGAGGCGATCGGTTTGGACTATTAATCAGCTGGTAGAGCGATACCGCAGACGAGAACCGAGCCGTCGTTAATTACATCGAACGAACGAAGGAAAGAGTGAGAAACGTAAACACCGCTGGCACCAGCCAGCGCACCTGCGGATTCATCGAGTTAAATGAATTGTGAAGCACTCAGCCCCGGTGTGTTTGTGTGTGTGTGTGCGATCGTGGCTAATGATCGCAAAAGAAAGGAGCGCGTCCGGTGTGCGAAGCTATCGTCGAGATCGAAGTGCGTGAGTTCGCGATATGGGAAACGTGTGTAGATCGATCCCGTCCCGGCAGAACACGATCCGGCCCGTCGTGCCAGCAGCGTCATTCATTCGATGAATTTATTCACCCTCCCCCTGGGCTTTCAGGTGTTTTGCTCTCTTTTTTGTTCTCTTATCGAAGCCTCTCATGCGCGTCCGAACGACTCGGACGCTCGGTGGTATCGGTCACCACAGGTCCGGGAGTGTTTTGACCGTTTGGCCAAAATACAAAAAAAAACAACGGCCAAGCGAACCGAAGAAAGAAGAGGATCGACGGAGGACGATCTTCGCCGCAATTTCGCTACACTCACCCGGCGGAAACGGAACAATAACAAAAGCTTTTAACCGCAATTGTGCCGCAAACAGGGACGCCGCCGCCGAAGGGCACCAATTCAACTCTAACTGGGGAGGCCCCAAAGTCGGGCGAGCATGATCGCTCTTGTTGATCTATCAAAAATCATTCGAATGAAACGAAATAAAACGATCTTCCACTCAACACGCGGTGAGGGTTGAGCGGTCCGTGTCGGGCCAGAAGAATGAAACATTGTACTGCAGTGTGTCGGTGTGTGTGCTAGTAAAGATGAGAAGATATCGGGTGAGTTTGTGCAAAACCACAATTTATGCGCAATTGAACAGCGTAGAAATTCACAGTACACGATCGGAAGCCAATGCGGCGAGTGAGTCGGGAGTACACCTGTCTGCGGCGGCAAGTTTGTAACGATCGGACATGGCTCGTCAGGTCGCCTAAATTGCGAATTGCACCGTGCAGCCCCGGGCTTTCGGTGTGTGCTTTTGGGGGGGATTGCTTCTCCCCAGCTGGATGGAGCAGGATTTGTTCTATCGATTACAGGAAATTGTTGTGCCTGACTCACTTTCATCGTCGCCTTTGTTGTGACTAACCTCTCACCCTCTCGAACAGCTCCAAACGGCTCCGAGAGCAAACAATTGATAAGCGACAGCCCGCACGACGGCTGGTGAAGGTGCGGTTTGGCTAACCTGTTGTTGGTTTAAGCTCAAAGTGTCGTTGCCGTCAGCTTCCGTCAGCAACAGGTTCGGCGTCGGGGCGGTTTGGATAAACACCAGCCAGCCGTCACAAAAACAATTCCCAGCCATCTTTTCCGTTTCCATCCGTCCTGGCCTGCCCGCGTGTCAGTGTGTCAGTTCGTCGATAGTTTTGTGTCACCAGAAACCGGACGGAGAAACTACCGAGTGGAATGAAATGAAAACGAAAAACAAAGCACACAAACACACACACCCTCCAGCAGTATTGATTGAACACGAAAAGAACCCATCATCATCCCATCTGACGCACGGAGGACACGGACTAAAAAGGGAAAAGCGTTCTCAATTTCAACCCACGCCCGCACGCCCAGTCGAACTCCACTTATCTGTTGATCGCGATTTGTGAAAATTGAATAGAAACTGAATACCTGTTGCAGTTCGGAGCGTTGTCACGTTGGCCGTCGCTTCCCTGTCATCGGATGCCGCCCGGGCTTTGAAGTGCTTCCGACTCGAGTGCACGATATCGATACGTGCTTTAGCACGTTCGACGACATGAACACCCTGGGCACACCACTGGGCGCCGGTGTGCAGCGCATTTCGATTGCATATCATACACACACACACACACGCGCGCGAGCACACAAACGAAAAGGGACACAAGCGGCAGCGTTTGGCGTCACATGTTGGCACCCTTTCTTCTTTTATTTCGGTGCGATTTTTTCCCTCGCCAGCTCTCGGCCAATTTGCACTCTTCAAACAAATAGCTGCGAACGGAGCACACAACCGCAGAAGCCGATTCCGGTTCCGGTGTGTTTCGTGTCGGAGCGGGCAGGAAGCCGGTGGTTTCGGTTTCGGTCGGTTTCGGCGTGTGTGTGTTCCACTCTGGAGGACGAACTGAACGACCAAACCGAGGAGCGGACAATGCGTTCGCGTAGTTTTTCGTGTCTTGCCCGGTGAACGCGCTATCACTAACTAATAATTATTCTAACCAGCGTCATGCCGCGAGCGTCTCGAAGAACATGAATTGAGCCACCAATACAGCGGCACGGGCGGATCTAATGCCGAACCCCACACTGACACACGGAGGGGGGGCCGGAGACGACGATCAATGGAGCGTGCGCTCGCGCTGTAATGGGGTGATAATTTGGGTGGCCGCAGTCAAAACAGGAAGGCAGAGGACGGCAACCAAACTGCTTTCCGATTCGATCGATGGCGTAACGATCGTTCGTTGTCGCCGTTCGAGCAGAGGAGAAGATACTTTTGGGGCAGTGCTTATTTCGCAGAACTTTAACTTAACCTCTCATAAATCTGACACCCCGTTAGCAGAAACCTAATTATTTCCCTTCCGCAAACGGAGTGCCAGATTAGTGGCGTCGCTAGAAGCGACAGAGAACGCCGATAACCTATCGGTTCCCCGTGCAGCGAAACGTAGCGAAACGACGCAAAACACCCGTTGCACATAAACAATCCCAGCGGTAAGGCACGAGGAGGCCGTGCCGGCATGTCGGCGTTACAACTCCCGGCACGGGCCAATGTCAAATGTCAATTTGCGCTGCCACGCACACACGTGCGAGCCGCGTCGCACGCGTCCATCGCCGGTTTCGAATGCCGAATTCGGAACTTGATTTGATTAGAAGATCAAGAGGTGATCGATGATCGATGGACGGACGGCCCCGAATTCGATGGCTGGCGCAATACGCGATGCGCGATGCGTTGGGCTGTTTGTTCCGATCGCTCCCAAACGCCACGTCCCGGGCTGGGCCGAAGTTACGCACTGGTACCGTTTTCGATTGGAAGAGGCCACCGTTCGAACGGAAAGGTTATCAATGCTACCGTCGAGAGGTTTTTATTTTTGGCGTGTGTGTGTGTGTGTGTGTGACTGTGCGCGTACTCACCTCTTTCGCTGCATCTCTTCACTCCGGGCCGATTATTGATTAGAAGTATGCGAAAGAAGTGTGGCTTGCGAGAGAGATAATTCGCGCCGCGAACAAACGCCATCTCGGGGAGGAGGCCGAAGCACTGGATTTTAGGTGAGTAAATCTCTCTCCACACCAGCCCAGGCCCCACCATTAGGGCTAATGATATTTTTCATTAAAAAAATAATATCCAAAATTGCGATAATATATCACCGGTAATGGTTCCGCTTGGTCCTTGGGTTCGCGCACGATTCGACTCGTCCTCGATTACACGGCCAAGGAGGAGAGCCAATTTTTTCACCTGCGCCACACCGCCAAGGGAGTGCGCGGTTACATTGTTTCGTTTCCGAATCGCCCCGTTGTCAGTGTGCGAAAATAAAACCTACAGACAAAGAAACCGGGTACCGTAGTGGATGGCGGAAAATCTGTCCTCCCGGTCCTCCCGGTCGATGGGGCCGATTCCGTTGGGGGATGGCAGCACTGAATCTGCATAAATATTTGCCTCCGACGGCTTCGCCCCATCCGCCGCGTGCGATTCGGGGATGCGGAATTAAAGGTATTATTCGAGAATCACCTGATTGCTAATGCCGTCTCCTTCGGTGCCGGGCGGGGCAGCCATTTTCCCGGGTTTGTTTCGAAACCGTTTCTTTTGAACACATTCATGGTTACATGGGAGGTGGTATGAATTTAGCTAACCCGGTTGCGAATTTGTCACCGCCACCGCCGGAGAGATACTGGTCTGGAGACTTACCTGTAAAGAGAGAAAAAGAGAGAGAGGAAGAGAAGAAAAAACACACACGTTAGACACAAGATCGTTATTAACGTTTCCCAGTGGAAGCGACTGCAGTCTCCGACGTCCCTGTGAAGTGGCGTCAAGTGAAGAAACAATTTGCTCGATTACTTTGTTGTGAGCGTCGGTTGAAAGGCAGGCAGGCAGGCAGGCAGGAAGACATTTGCGTCTTTCATTCGCCCGCTATCTCTGCGCCAACTTCGTTCGCAGTTTCTCAATCACGGGAAAACACACAGAACCACTCACACACCCGCGCGAGCCACTCGTGTGGCTCGAAACTGTTGACACAAAACAAAATTCAACCGATTGTACGGCGGAAGCGCGTTTTTCCACCGTTTTTCCACCCTGCACCAGTATTGTTTCAAGTTGGCACCGCCGCGTGTGTAAGTGCGCCTATTTTATGAGCGAAATCCTTCATTACCAATCGCAGAATACGTACACGCTCGTTGCTTTCAATCCTTTTTTCCAGCTCCTTCGGCGATTGGGTTTCGCGCACGATCTTGTCTCTAATGAGTACTTGATAGGAAAATGGGGGAAAAGGGCGCAAATGTAAAGACAAAATCAGGAACGTGCCTTCCGTGGCGTATCCCGAAGGCCCGAAGCCTCTTCCCGTGCCGGAAAATGGAACAGGAATAAAAAAAATGCAAATCTCAAAGGAGTGTTTCGTTGGCGGGTTCGCGAACATTTTTTTTTTTGCTTGCTTGCTGTTTGTTGTCTCGCGGGCGTGAGGTTTTCCACACTCTCGGGGGGAAAATAACGCAACACACATCGACAAATTGGGATCGGGCGTCGGGACACCGGGCACGAAACGGTGAGGACCTTTTGAAAGGGACAAACTGGCGAGCGCGGTGTGTAGGAGCGGTTAGAAAAAGGATACTACTCCTGCGGGATGCAAAAGCCAGCCAGCTTCGCCGGCATTGACTTTCCGTCACTTAGACGAAAGGATAGGCCATTGTGCGTTTGTGTGACGCGCGCGCCCGGGAGGACATGTGCACGATTCGTTAGTTCGAATTCTTTGGAGCGACGAACAAAACACGACAGAAGAGAAAAAAAAAGCGCGCGCGCGTGAAGGGTCGCTCTCTTGTTTGCGCAAGCAGCAGCGTCCGTATGCAGTGGATGCGCTTCGGATTAACTGGTAATACACACTGAACGAAGCGTCACGCGCGTAAATGGGCGGGTGCGGGAGTTCCCCACGTCCCCGGCACTCCATTCAATACTGATATCGCATGCCGGGTGCATGGAAATAATTAATTAGATGAACTTAGATTTTTGCCGCTGTTGCTCCGCTCGTTGCTTCGACTGTTTTGTTTGTACCCACTCCTTTACGTCAAATTAATGCCCGTGTGGTGTCATGAAAAGTCGGCCAACTGCGATTCGCCGATGCTGTCATTCGGAAGAGGCTACCCGCGCGCGGCACACTTGGATTTGTTTGCTGTGCTCCACCCGGGGTTATGTTCGCTCCACACGTTAAGATTGTATTGCGGATTGCTTTTGAATCAGACCTGGCCTAGTAGGGCCGAGCGGAGAAACACATGCATATTTGTGCATATTTTTATGTTTAATTAAGATCTAGCGGCTTAACCCCTCCTAACGAGAGTGGAACGAGCGCAACGTGGAATCACGTACAAATGCAATTAAGCTGCCCCGGGTGTCACCGTGCGGTAAGGTGAACGAAAGGAATCAGTCGGTTGTAAAATACGACCTGAATGCCTTGCAAAGAGACACTCGATGAGGACTTTAGTAACCTAATTTTGAAAAAATACGCTCACAAACAAATTGATGTAATGTACATATATTGGTTTAATGTTTTTTTAAGAAAACAGACGAACAAAATGCTGCCTATCATCCTTGAACCGTCAAGCAAGTGGAACAGTTCGTTGAAAACTTTGCACAGAACTAGCCCCGGTGCATTCCTTTCAAGTGCACTTTTTCCGCATTTTTTTCACCTCCACTCAAAAGCTTCCTACCCGTAACGAGACACATTCCTGCTGCGCAGACGGGCAGGTGTGCTCTATACATTAATTATTGACAATGTCTGATCTATGCTCGTACAGCGTTTTTTGTTGTTGTGTGATCTTTTTTGTAAATGGACACAAATGAATTAATTAGAGAACGTTTCTAATTGGTATGTGTGCTATTCAAACGATTTCAAAAGCTTGCGCTTCTAAAAAGTGTCGCAAGTGGCGTCGTGAAGAACAGTATCCGTTTGCTCCGTTCTCGCTTTAGGAGGCTGGTGGAAAGCATCATGCAATTGGAAATAGGATTGGCTGCCTATGTACTGGAAGGTACATAGCCATTGCTGCTACGCGAAGTGTTACGTAAATGCAGGAACGGAGTAAATATTTTAAAATACCTTCCAAGAGCTCTCGGTAGTGTAGGTGTCTTACCGTTCAGTGACTTTCTGCTGATGGTCTTCACTGTACGTGGGATTTTCTGAAGTTTAACTGACATATGCACGTGTTGAAAGGATCAAACGAATGGAGTTTCCACTTTTTTTTCGAAAGCACCGGACATGGAGGGGATTATTTCGAATAAAATGTGCACCAGCGAACCTTTGGACTGCTGATTATGTTATGAAAAATTGGAAAATAGCGAACGCAAAATGGGATTTTAGAGGAGGTGGTATTTATCTCGTATGGTTTGAGTTTAAAATTACCACAAATCGTATCTTCCATTGCGGGAGGTAGCCCTGGAGATCCCTTTTTGCACCGGAAGTGTGTATTTTCGGAGCATCGGGAGGGAGTAAAAAAGGATACCTGATGGTAATGATCCTGCTGCCGCTTACGGTACTGCAGATAATTAGCCTTTTTGAAAATGACTGCCACGCACGGACTCGCCGTGTTGACTTCTGGCGCAGGAATCAGATTAAAATGGTATTCCGGTCGAAGGAATCGGCCCGAAAAACGGCCCCCACCGAAATATCGCCCGCTCGCAGGTATCGATTTTCGGAGTCAATCCTTTCGGTCTGCCCCGGCCTGCGCCCACACCCGCCGCAATCGTCGCGGCTGCCAAGCATGTCGGATGGACCGTTCTGGGAGGAAGGACCTTAGCGTCCTTTCGCTCTCTTCAGAAGTTTGATTGCTGATGCCAATTAGCCTTCGGGCGAGGATTCGCTTTTTTGATGAATGAATCCTTTTGCGGACCCGGTTTCTCCGCCGCGACGGCAGAAGGCGCTCGGGCTGCTGCTGCTGCTGATGAAAAACAAAAGATATCACAAGCCGAAACCGAAACGGTCGGACGGTCCTCGGCGGGGCCAATGGCTGACGGGCATACGTGACGATTTCCAATGTGTGTTTCGTTTTTTCTACATCAAACACACACACAAGCACACGAAGGTTCATTTTTCACCCGAAAAGCAAAAAGCAAAATTTACATAATATATGTTACGATTTCATATTTTTCCGCCCTCGTTCCCTGTGTCCGTTGCCGTTGTTACCGAAGCATTTGGCAGGGCCTAGAATCTGCTGCTCGGAGTGTCTTTTAGAACCTTTCAATCCCACACACACACACACACACACACTCATGTCCCTGGAATCGGGTCGGCAGTCCGAGAGGAATGCTTCCTGTCCCCGAGCCTGCTCCGCATTTGCGTGAATTTAGTGCTTAGGCGAGGAAAATGATTTTTCATTTGTTGTTCTCGCTTCGATACCGTTCCCTCGGCTACCTCGGCGGTCGGGAGAGATGGATTATTTTATTTTATTCCACCAATGAGTCGATCCGCAATCCCTCCCGAGCCGTGCGACGGCAGGGATGAAAAAATGAGCATTGAAAAACGAGTGAAAGGGAGTGGGGGTGTAGGAAAATGTCGGTTCCTTCCCGCACCGAAAACCCGAGGCATCCGGAGCGGGGTGGTCAAACGAAAACGGTCAAATATAATAATAAATTTATGAATTGAGCCAGCAGAATAGGAAAAAAGCTTTCGATTCTCGAAACAACAACCCCCCGCTCCTTTGGCGGTAGAACTTGGGGGGGGTGGAACCGGGAGACAAGGAGCGTGTACATATTTCATACATTTTTCGTACACATTACCCGTATGATGACCATTCGAAAAATGCTTAATTACCGGTCCCGGGGAGAGGGATTTTTCCGGTTAAAAACGAACCACCACCGCCGGACCATCCAAGAAGGCCGGGACGAGAACCTCCGCCGAAGTGGGGTTGCCAATGGTTACGCGAAATTTGTAGCATTATGGTGTGTGTGTGAGTGAGAGAGCAACAAGGGCGAATTCAACGAAATAAAACTCTCGATTCGAAAGAAAAACAACATCGAAACCCTATCCGTATCGGGTGGCCAGCTTCCGACGTGGCTTATGAA
>KB672979.1:2548451-2602470 GCA_000349145.1 Anopheles dirus
AATTCTACGGATCGGAGCGGAGTCACTCCAGCCCTGGATCGGAGCGGAGTCATGATTCCGGGTCGGAGCGCACATCACTAGTGTGAACCCTCGAAATGATGTATCGGTTTTGGGCCTGGCGCAAACGAACGGAGCGGGGCCTCCGTCGACGGAGGCCGGTTGGGTTGGGGGGATAAATTATAAGACCCCTGGCGGATGGGCGCAAAACATTACACAAAAGGATAACATGAAAGCGAGAAAAAAGCGGCCACTCTTTCGGGGGGACGGAGATCTTCGTGTTTGCGGGGATGGCCCCCATTGTAACTCAGCCTCGGCATCGGCGTGCCGGTGTTGTTGCTACAGAATGGCTTCATTATTTTATTACTGCGTCAGTTTTTAAATTTACTTTTTTTCACCCCCCCCCCCCATCTACGTAACGTCGGGAGGAAACTCCTGGAGGAAAAATAAAACACATCGAGCAACAGGAGAGCGGGTAAATATTTATGCGATTCCGAGCGGTGCCGTACACGAGATTATGGCTACTCGAATTACATCGATCGTGGGTCTTTGTTTGGGAATCATGTCCATCATCCCCGGGACCTCAACAGTCACGAGCAGCCTCTATTCTAAACCACTACGATCTGGAGCACGAGAATAGAGGCTTCTGAATGGAGCACATGGGACGTCTTCGTCGGTTTCATCACAAGGAAAGCAACCTAAATCCGCACCGAAACCATAACCGGCCAGCCCATTGTATCGGTACAATCCATCGGCAGAAGAGGCGAAAAATCCGAAGATTATTAACCTTCTCAGCTTGTTTACATCGAAATAAAAGCATCCCCGTGACAGGCCCGGCCGGCCAAAAGTGTCATGGCAATTGAATGGGCCCACGTCCAGCCCAGCCGGGGCTTACGTCCAGCTCGAATCAAACGGATGTAATGGGATCGGATGGCCAATCCAGCTCTCACCCTTCGCAGTACTGGACGGAGTGGATCGAAAAATTCGCTCCCCCCCCCCACCGAAAACTATCCAGACACAAACGGAAACACTAACGAAGTAGTTGTGCGTCCCTGGAACGAGGGATGTCCATCCGTCCAAAATCTCGACCGTCCGGGGGATGAAGAGAAGAAGAAAGACGTCTGATGGAATCGTATCTCCTTCATCTCACTCTCACTCCGGCTTTCGGCACAAAGTCTTTGCACTAATGCACCGAGCCAAGTCCGGCGGCTCGTCCTTTGGACACAATCACAACAAAGAAAGTGGAAGTCACACACACGTGCAGGAGCGTTCGGAAGCAACGTGTCGGTTGCTCATTTTCCTCTGCAAAGTACCGACCGTAGTAGAAACGTCCATGTCCACGATGGTTTTTTCGTACCACGCCAAGGATTCGAATCCTTTTGATTGCAAATATTTACAACAATAATATTATGGATGGGAGCTTCGTGCGAGGTGTGATTGTTTGTGCGACGGGATGTAAAGTGAAACCGTTCGCTTCGGGTGTCGAACAAAGAAGCGACCGGGAGCTACTGGGACCGTGGGGATGGGCGCTGGGACAGTCAACTGGTTATGATGTCGCCTCGTATGCAAACAAGTCCTTCCGCAGCAGCAGGTTGGAAACGATTGGAAACAAATGAAACGAACGAAACTCGTAACCGATCGCCCAGGACAAAGGAAACGCAATGGAGGAGAAAAAGAAAAGTTCCCACAAACACGATTCCCGGAGCGATTCCCGGAGAATCACAGCATCCGGACCCCGTTCAATCGGCTCCGTTCGCATAAGGGACAGCCTCTGCAAATGATGCCTTGCGGTGATGGTTTTTCGGGTAACAAGATCTGGTCAAGATTGGTGATGCGGGACATTTTCTGTCGTTTTCGATTGCTGGACCTCCCCCACCCCACTCCGTGTGGTTGACCGATACCGACGAGGGAGTCGGTGGTGGTGGTGGTGGTGTCCGGCTGCAAAAGCTGCCAAAAGTAAGCTTCTAATAAATATTGTTTCACTTTCTGGTTTGTGCTGTTTGCGATTTGTTCAAATATTGAATCGACCGACGTCCCGATGGGGTGTCGGCTGCCTGGAGTGAAATGTCTCCGTTTTGGGACGAGCAGCTTGGTGGGTGGGTGGGTGAGCTGAGCGAAGAATTTCTTCACTTTGGCAGGTGGGTTGGAATTTTACGACCCTGGTGAAACTCACTGTGAGTTGCACAACATCCAAATGGGCAACAGCTTCTTTTCTTCTTTTCTGCCTTATCGATCGTTTATCCACGCCAGTGGGAGGACCGAAAGGGACCACTTCCACAACCGCAACTGGACTGTCTTTGTTGGCGTCCATAACCGTAACCGTCGGTCGCTTCTCGCCGAGATCGTTAATCGAGAGTTATTGGTCGCGAATGGTCGCGCTTTCGTGTCGCGCTTGACAGACCTGCCAACAGCTGGCCGATTAAAACAAATCATCAATTGTGTGCCACTAACCGGCCCGCTCGTGACCACGGAAACCGGTAGAGCGCACACCTTGCTGTTCTTCTGGCGGCCGCGGGGATTCTACCCAGCCGGAACGGGCGCATTTTCGGCCGCGTAAAGAATCGCGAGGCGAATCGAAAACCCTACGGTGTGGTTCGATTGTTGCAAGCACCGTTTGGAGACAGTCCGCCGCGAGAGTGTGTGTGGGGTTATAAAGTCCGGGTTTTCTAAATCGCATCCGCATACGATCCCGACCGTACCCGACCGGGGCGAATGGATGTTTCGCACACTCGAGAAGCAAAACTATAAAGTCCTCTAATTGACTCTCGACGACGGCGACAGCGACTGTGCCCCGGCTCCCCCGGGTTTGACGATAGTTTCGCATGGTTGGACGGCCGCTGAGATCTTGCAAAATCCGTCCGCGTCGTCTCGCGTGCCGGGGCAGCTTTCGGCTGCCGTGGGGTTGAATTTTGTCACCCGATCGATCCCGGGCAACATTGCAACCGCTGGGAGCGCGAGAGCGCCGCGGGCAATAAAAACAATAATAATATGTAAAACAGCTATAAATTATAGACGAGCGGACAGATTTCCTCTCCCGCCGGGTCTGCGCCGTCGCTTCCCACTCGCGCGGGTGCTTTGTTTCGGGGAGGGCACCCGCTAAAAATAAGCACCATCCTCGCGACTCGCGTTTGGTGTGAGGCCCGATCACACAGGCTAGTCACACTTTTCCTGCCTCGATAATGGGTACGGCGATACAGAGCGCCGCGCAGACAGTGGCAGCCGCAGCCGCAGCAGGCCATGATGCCCTGGCTACTATGATGAGACAAACGGTGGTGCATTTGTTAGACACGATAGCGGCGATTCGAATTAGGAGCGCGCGCCACTACTTTCTCCCATAACCCGTGTCTTATTAGTCGACTATTCCTCCCACACACACACACATACAACCCCCCAGAGGATCCTCCCCGGCACCGGGAGTCCCGGCTTTCTTCGGATTGTCTAGATGTCTCACTGGCGAGCCGTTGCGGGAAGAATAGTTTCAATGCAGCAGAACCGGGAGTAGTTTTCCGACGCGTTCGGTTTTCCTTGGATCAGAAATAAATCGCTACAGTGTGTAAGTGTGTGTGTGTGTGTGTGTGCACTGTGAAGAGTGGGAACGGGTTCGGTCTGATGGATGGAGTGGCGTGGAATTCCCCACCCATAACCTAGCGCAAAAAAGATTATGTCCTGGCTATTAGGTGAGCGGTGAACTATTTTCGAAATTGCATCACAAAGCCATTACTCACTAAGCCACCGACCGTGCGCGTGTGTGTGCGATCGAGAATATCGAGCACAGCAGGCGGAACAACAATTCCCCAAAGGTAGTGAGGGCAGAGCCGAGAACAATTTGTTCCCGGGCAAGCAGTTCATCTAACACCACCACGATCGAGACGTCCCACGGGATGGCGCGAGGTGGAAATTCCTGCACCAGAAACCAATCCACACACCCGAACCCGCGGGCCACTTAGACAAACAGAGCAAACAACAAATCCGGGTAAAAGAAATTTGTCGCTCTGTGGTAGTAGATCATTTCTTACGCGAACGCGAACGAACCCGGGGGGGGGGGGGGGGGGGAGGCCTTCCGGAGGCCTATCGATACACAGTGTGGCAAGCGGCAATTCCCTTCGGACGTGTGCGTGATGGTGGTGGTGGTGCGCGTGTGTGATGGCACGCTGCGGTGTTTGATTCCTGCGTTTTCGGCGTGAAAAGGTGATTCATTGCCGATGGATGGTGATTTATTTGGAGTGTCATTTCCACGCACACGCGGTTTTTCCCCCCGCCGGTGTGGGACGGCGAAAATGGAAGAAAGTTCATCCGTGTTTGTGCCACCCCCCCCCCCCCTCTTAACAAAGCGCCCGATCGACAGGGGCGGGGAGGCTTAAGAGACCACCGCGCCTTCCATTACCCCGGGTGGCAAGTGGTATGTTTGCGTTTTCCTCCGCGTGGCAGCCCGGTCCGTGATCTGGTTCGATTCCTGCTCGTTCCCACACATTCCGGCTCAATTTTCCGTACGCGCTTACACGTTGTGGTGGGTATTTTCGAGCGATGGGATTAAAGATTGATTTATGTCTGCGGCGGGTTCCCGGGTAGCTGCTTAGAAACCGCGGGCGTCGGTAGGGAGGCTGAATGTGGCCAAAAACGCGGCCCGCGAGGTGTCGGATGAGACCGGTGACAGTTGCCGTGTGTCCGTGTGTGTGGACGTACGTTTGTTTTGCATTTGTTTTCGCTTTTCGATGTCACGAGCATCGTGCGTAGGCCGGCACTCAACAACGGCTCTGGACGAAAGGGACCAAAGAAGCCGATCGAAGGTGACAACCCGTGCGGGGAACGATGGTCTCCAGAACCCATCGAACCACCTTAAATAGGCCCAGAATTGGAAAACTCTCACACGCGCACACGGTTTCGGAATCGATTTTCCGAGCCGAGCGCAGACAGACAGAATTTTCGCATGCTTATCAGCCCCGAGCGATCGGCAGCGGCAGGTTGCGGTGAATTATGTCTGGCCATGTCTTATTTTGCACCCCGATTGAAAGATAGAGCCGGGGTGCCCGTTCCGTCCGTCAATGCTTCTGCGGCGGGCGGTGGCGCAGAAGACGATACTTTCGTTTTTAATGCAGGTTTAGTTTTTAGTTATTTATGTGCCGAGCGCCGAATTTTTGTTTTTGTTTTCGGGCCGGAGGCTAATGTTTTGATTTTCTCTTTCGTTTGCCTTCCCGGGCGTCTATCGTTGCGCTGTTTCGATGCACTAATTTTGGACGCCCCTGTTCGTGGCGGAAAGGAGTTCTCATGCCGAAGAAAAGTGCATGTCTGATACCTTTCCGTGGCGGTAATGAGCGCGCAGGAGAAGGAGGCAAATGTTTAATGTACCGAAAAAGGTGCTACCGAAACGCAGGGGAGAGAGAGAGAGAGAGAGCGAGTTGGCTGTCCCGGGAGGGGGATGGACCGAAACAAACGACCGAACAAGAGTGCGTTTAGCACGTTTGTATGTCAGTGAATGTTTGTGGCTGGCTTTTTTTTTCTTTTCTTTCGGTGGCACCAACAGAGGGCAACAGAGTGTGTTTCGGAATTAATGTGATTTTTGAACCCGTTTCTTTTGTTTCTCGTGCTCCTTGCGCCGAGCACACAGATGCTCGAGTGCAAAAATCAAAGACACCATGTGTCGGTTGCGGCCTGCGCGCTAGCTGGTGGGAAAATAAGTTCTCGTCGGCCGGCATCGTATCACTCCCATCAATTAGTTCCATCCCGGTACGGCAAAAGGCAAAGGCGTGCATACCGACCCAGTGACATCGGATGACGCGCTTCGCGCGTATTGATTAATTGCAACCGATGCGGACGATTTATATCGCTACCAAGCGCTGGAGACGCATGGTTGATCGTACACTCGCGCGCGCACGATCGTCGGTTGCGTGCGCGATCGATTCGACGCACGGCGGTTTCCGGTCGCACCACACCGAACCGGATGACCCTGGCTTGCGGGGGGACGGGTACTTAGTAGCGCCGAAAATAAAACCGCTTTGCATGTGCTTTATTGCAGTTTTATTTTAAATGCCGTTTTAGAGTTTTATGGCCCGACCCTCGGCTCGGTTTTGTTCCATTTTGTTTCGCCTCTAACCGCACTTTGAACGCTCAGGCTCGAAGCGTGTTTTATGCCTCTTGCGAGATCTTTATGAGATATGAGGTTTGTTTTAATTAAGAATTTACAAAATTTGGCTCAACCTCTCCTTCCGTTCGCTGCTTCCCGATCGTCCCGGATGTGTTCCATTCGACGGGAACCGATGTTCGATCCACGAAAGCGAAACGAGCGTGCCAGGATTCTTGTGTCGAAGGTTGAAGGAGGGCAACGCGGCAGGTAATATCATGCCCCCTCCTACGGGCAAATTAAAGGACACCCCCCCCGGTTCCGGAAAATCGGTGCAGACACCGAAATGAAACTTTTTCCTTCCCGGGCCCGGCTTTTCTTCGCTGATGGTGGGGGACATGCGAAACTGTTAATTACTTTTATGTTGCATTTCTCTAATGGGTTGGTGCATATGATACACGGCGCTAATGAAAGCGCACCCTATGCAATGAAACTTTGCACCCGTCGACTCGCATGAATCATCCGTTCGCCCGGTGGGGAAAGGCAAAATATGTTTACATTAGCACGTGAACCGTAAAACAAAAAAGACCGATTTTTGCATACAAACTTTCCCGGTACTTGCTTTGGCGTTTGATCTTCGCTGATAAGGCTCGCAGCACGAGCCGGGAGGTGGAAACTTTCGTTTACATTTCGTCTTGCTGCTGCTGCAGACCTCTATTGATAGCTTTTAGCAGTTTTTGCCACACAGTTCCTCACGGAAGTTCTTTGAATGTCTTTCGAGCTAGTGAGGAATCTTTTGATTTGCTCACTTTTCTCCAGAGGATTCTGCTTTTAATAACCGTACATGCTCAAAGAAGAATTGATACAAAAAAACGCATCCAACCATGGGAATGGGCGTAATTGAATAAAAACGACAACGCAGAAAGATGCTGCTGCACACAGCAACGAACGAAACTAACGAAGAACTCGCCGGTGCATGAAACAAACGAACGAAAAAAAGAAGGAAAAACAAGCAAGCAGACCCGATCTTTGCAAAACGTACAAAAATCTTTATGAACGTTCCGTTAAATGGCTCGGATAAAGGATATAAATATCGCATTTGAAAATGCGCTTTGGCGAGCACATTTTGTTCTTTCCACTTGTTTGCTCTACACTTCTGCGCCGGGAACGCATGCGTTCGGGTTGCGGATTCCTCGCGTTAGTTGGGTGTGTGTTTTTTGTGCTGTTTTCGCTCGGTTTGTGGTGTTTGATGCACTTTTCCAGCGCAGCTGAAACATGTGACGCTTGGGAGTTCCGTGGAAAAATGTTGCATGCAGCATACCACGATTGCCTCACACTTTCATTCATTAATGATGTTAAAAATCCAGCATCCCGAAGGAGCGGCGAGCTAAATATGGAAAAAATGAGACGCGCGTGTGTGTGTGCTTTCCGCTCATTCCGGGACCTTTTGCGGGAACTAAATGGCTATAGTTTTATTTTCCTATTCGCACTTTCGCACGGCAAAGGAAAACGCCGAGATGGCACATAGTGCGATTTTTTGTGAGTGTGTTTGCTGTTGTTTGGGGTTTTTTTCAACTCAATTGTCCTCTTTGCTGCTCTGCGGCAATCACAGCCTTGCCACATGACCACAGAAATGTGCAGTGCACTCCGGCGTTTCACTCCGGGATGACGTTCGAGAATGTAATTTATGCACTCGATGTGTGCTCACCGTGTACGTAGGAAACCGAAGAAATGCTGCCGGACGTCCAGCCAGCGTCAAACGCATCGCGCACGGGAGTTCGGGGCTGGATCGCAAGCCGAATGCAAAAATGTAGCATAAATCATAAATTTAGCTTATAAATCATTGCTCCAAGCAGGTCGAGCGGTGGAAAACCATGTGTGTGTGTGTGGGAAGTGGAAAAACTAACGCCACGTGTTGGGGCGTCCGGTGGTTTTTAGCTGCGCGTTGCGGAAAATTAGAAACAGTGGAATGCGGCCACGCAAGGGCCCAGGTTCCGCGTTCGGTTTAACACGCACATGTTTCCGCCGGGCGGGTTTCGCGAAGGCGTACCCCCAGGAAGGGGTGAGCGGAACCGCATTCGAGATGATCACGCATTTTCCACGAGTGATAAACGATCGTCGTTTGGCCCTTAATTAGGTGATCTTTCACCGGACGAGAGCCCGAGCGGGAGTTGATCACGGCGAGCTGGTTCGTACGTGAATGATTCATTCCCATTACGAGTCAGTTAATCGTTCGAGTCGTATCGCATGCGTTCTGATTTTCTTAACCCCCTTGCCTTCTTCTGAACAAGAACACAAAGTCTCGATAAAATCGACCAACTCGAGCTCGAGAGTACTGCACCGTCATAAATCACCTGGCATGCAATTGAACGGATAATAGGGGGGCTCGTTCGCGCGACATGTGTGACCAACTCCTGGCTGGTCCTTGGCGCTGGAGTTTCTTTTTAGTTTTGCGACCCCCTTCAGAACGATTGTTGATAATTTATTCCACCTCGTCAATGCGCCCCGTCCACCCCGGGCCGTATTATTTGTTAATCACTCACGTGATTCTATCTGACGCAACGGTAACGCGCCCGGGTAGGGAAAGTTTTTCCTTTCAAGCAAATCACGAACGATTTGCCTGCCGGTTCTGTCGTGGCAGTGGAAGTCGTCGCGAAAGGCGAACCCGAACAAGAATGCAATGCCCACAAAACAACGGTACGCACACCGACACACACGCCGATATGCGCCAATGACGGTGGCATTTAATCGAAGTCAAACTTCAAAGACGAACCTGGGCGAGAGGAAGTTTAAACCGTTTGATCCAATTCTCCGCGTAATTTGTTGCGGGGACCGTAGAACATCACCCCATTCTCCGGGTGGCACCTATTCACCCCACCCATTGGGGGGGGGGGGGTGGGTGAGGGTTGGCCACAACAAACCACCCAACTCGGAAAAAACACACCGGGGCGGAAAACATTTGCATATAAATTTCAACTTTCCTCCGATAAGAACTTTTTATTTTTATTACCTTTCATTTCTCCCACCGCACGCCGGGCGCGGCCTACTGCGCGCCCGGTTGACGTTTTGACGAGAACGATAAGGGAGCAAATGAGCGCGTGAACAGCGGCGTTTCGATTCGGTTCGGTTTTATAATTCCGTTCCGTCGGCTCGAAGTTGGATCGTCGCTTTGTGGTGTCGCTTTCTTTTTCGGCTGCCCCGGCGCCACGATATTTTATCAATATAAACATTTGCACCCGTTTCACGCAAGCGGCCCGGCTTGTTTGGCCCGCAAAGGACAAAGCGAAACGATTGAGTTTTTAATTCGATCAAATGCTAATGCCGTGTCATTGGTTCCCAACCAGGGCCCGAAGCGGGAAACTTTCATCGAGTCATCCATTAGGCGAGAACGCAGCTGCGGATTGCGGATTTTCCGCAGGACCAACCCCCCCTTCCCCTCGCACATCGCAAATGGAAACAAATCGAAAACAATCGCACAACCCTCCGCCGAAACGATCGACCGACCGACGCCGATGGGGGGAAGTAATGAATGCGACACACGACGGCGTGTTGATGAAGGAACTGGTGGGCGGATTGTTTGATTATATGGTTAACTTGTACCGCGTTTTTGCTGCCGCGTGTGCTCGCAGCACGAAACGATTCGAGCGATTCCCGCACGCCCTCGCTGGAGACAGCGCGAGCGGCACGCTGACGGCTATAAATATACCGAAAGTATGTTTTGTTTTGACACTTACGAAATTTCGACTATTTTATCCGACCCGTTCCGCTGTGGCTGTGTGCGTTTTAGTGTTGGTGCAGTGTGCGATGCTTCTGCTTTTTGCATTTCCTACACTCCAAAGTGCACCGCCACCGCCCAGAAGGCGTCTTATGAGCCCACCCGAGTGGGTTTTTCCAGCGCGGAATGGAATTCTTCGGTCTTGTACGCCCACCCCGTTTCTTTCGGTTCGGTTCGGCGCTTGCACTTGGAGCGTTTTAATGCGGGAAAACTCTGGTGGCGTAAAGCAGCAGTGGAAAGCGATCTTTCCCAGACGCCCTTGTGCTGGGGCGGAAAATCGAGCCATGTCAATGTTTTTCGAATATGATAATGAGATGAAGCTCAGTTTTTGCTCCTTTTTGGTGCCTCCAATTCCTCTCCAACTCGAATCCTCTTAATTGCCAAACTTGTTGACAAAACCGAAACATGTACACGAGTTTTTCTTTTCTTTCCAAACCTCGTGGAGTGGAAATGAATTAACAGCTTTAGTGATATTTATAGTTTACATATTGTTTTGTCATTACTGCATAATTCATGCAGCTAAAACCGCGGCTTCTGCCTCTGCAGTTCTGCTTCTGCTCGTGCGAGTAACACGACACGAGTGGTGGTGGTGATGTTGTTGAACAAAATGAGCATATTGCCAATTCTCAAACACGCGCGCACCTCCTGCCGTTTCCTGACTTCCGTTCGGCGCCCCCCTCCACGAAACCGAACGATACGATGCGGTGCGATGATGGTACCGTGTAGCTCATTTCTCACTTTCGTTGCACGCCGAAGAGATGCAGAAGATCGTTCGTCGTTGGCCGGGACCGGGGAGGTTTTCGGTTACCGACAACAAACTGAGCACAAAGAACACACACACGCAAGCAGCGTTCGGGCCACTATTTAAAGGCTCAGCCAGTCGTGGAGACACATTAGCTAGCGCTTGCTTCATCGAAGTTTGTGCTGCACCGAAACGCCATTGTCTGCCAGACAGCACCAGTTCCAGCGCGCAATCGATGAAAAGTCGCAAAGCCAATGCCGGGTACCAACGAGCAGACAACGGCGCCGGGCGAAGCGGGATTGAATTTGTTGTGTATTGAATTTTTAAATACCACCGACCGCGCTTTAAGCGTCCCGGCACGGCAAGAAACCATCGGGCCCGGGGATAAGGATCCCGTCTTAGCCCTGCTGCAGCAAAACGGGGTGGAAAATCTATACACCACCAACAGTGGGGAACATTTACATGCTAATAGGGACAGGCTTCGCGCGGCAGCTCTGCACGTAGTGGCGCTTTCCCATGCGAACGAAGTTGTTCTCGTTCTCGTTCTCGTCCCGGAAACCGGGCCCGCCGGTGTTCGTGTTCGGGTTGCACCAAGTGAAAATGTGTTTTCCACCTTTCGAAGCCCGCGCGTGGTGTGGTGAAATTCAGTGTAATAAAAGAACACACAAGCAAATACTGCAGGCCCATGGAGGCGCCCGGTGGCTTTTGGCGCAAAACGCGATTCGATAGATGTCGTAAATAAACGATTATTACCTCCCGAATTCGGGAGGCCGGGTGGGCGATATCGTGTGTCGAACTGTGGCGGGGCGAATCAATCGACCCTCGGCTGTGTGTGTGTGTGTGGCTCATTATAATCCACCGCCCATAAACCGCACCGGGTGGGGATGAAAAAAGGCTAGGTGGCTGTTAAATTTTACCACAACCACAAAATCACCCCCACCCCCACCCGGGTTTGGAAGCCAGTTCCGGACCACTTCCTGCTGCGGGTGTATCAAATTCTTTAAATATTTTCGTATTTTATGTTCGGTAACAAACCAGCCTGCGTGGCAACAACAGTAGCGAAAAAAAAGGGATCGAAGGATAATTTCGACGAACCTTCCGATTTCGACACCTTCGGGATTCGAACGGGGAGGGGATGGCCCTGGATGGTTTGTTTTGATTTTCCCTTCCTTGCTTTTTTTTTGCGCCACAGCTAGCGCAACCGTTAAACTGTTCTCGGGTTGCGGAGCCTTGTTTTTATGGCTTTTTATAGATCAATTTCGGAATTTTACACCCCACCACGTGAACGGTTCCTCGACGCCGGGCGATGGATTCAATTCTTCCTGCACGCCTCGTTCGATCTCGGCGTGCGAGAAGAAACTTTCGCCACCGGCACCGGGCGTCCATTCGGGCCCTCGGGAAGCTCGATTTGACGATGGGAAAACAAACAGCTTATGAAGTTATTACCACGTGTTTCTTCCTTGTTTCGTTTCCCCCGGGCGGAACGGGTGGGTTTTTTTTTTCTCTCTCCTGTGTACTGTATTGGGAGCAGCCCCAAATCCATCACGCTGAACCGTGGCCAAACAAGTCCGTAAACAAGATAATAACTTATTGACAAACCATCGCCATTTTCCGGACGTGCTAGACCGAGGAAAGCCCGTGGGAAACTCTAGGCTACGGACCCTTTTCTGGTCGGCTCGGAACCGCAAAACATTGCCGAGAGAGAGAGAACGAGGAAAAAAAAAGAAAACAAACCAGTAAATTGGATATTGTTTATTTTCCTTCAGCCATTCCCGCACCAGAAAGGATTTTCCCCCCCCAGCCAACGCTTACGGGGGCTGGGCGCGTGAAAATCGTTCCATCGTCAACAAATCAAGCGGAAAACTCGTCACAGGATTCTGCGAACACCGGTCCTTTCGTTTTCTTGCAGCGTTTTGTGTTGCACACTCCCAAAAAAATAGGAAGAAAACTTCTAAAGGAATGCGAGTGATTGGCAAAAATTGAGCAGAAAAGTGGTGCCAACAGGTCATCCCGGGCGATGAAGAAGAACGCATCGCATGCAAATGATTTACCCTCCCCGTCAGGTCGGTGTCCTTAACGGTCCGACCTTTGCCACCGAAGAATAGAGCAAAGGACAAACGGTGCCGGACGGAAACGTTTTCAATATTCTCCTTTGATCCTTCGGGTGGAAAATAAGGCGATAAATCACCCCATCATGGGAGGAGCATCTTCGACAGCGAAAGATCCTGCCCGGCATGGTCGGGATCGAAAAAACGAACCCGGCCCCGGAGGGTGGAAAAGCAAGGCAACCGTAGGCCGTGGTCCGGTCCATCGTGAGTAAACAAACAGTGGCCGGTCAAAGGCGAAGTTTGCCGGTCAAACTCCCATCACCTTCCGACGCCGCCGATGGCCTTTTGCGCCCACGAGAAGGAACGGGCGTCTTGGGTTTGGTCGATAAGTGGATTTACGAGTGTATCTTACTAATTCCTCAAGTGGCCACCAGCGCCCTCGCCGCCCGTCGCACGCAGTGGACCGTCTCGGCCGTCTTCATTAGCTGCGAGGTTGGGTGAAAGTGTGAAAAGAAGGTTCTGCCCTTTCGCAGGGAAAAGTTTCCTTGTTGTGGGGAGGCCCGTGATTGGAAAACGAGAATCAACAAGCGATTTCTATCGACTCGTTTGTGGCCACCGGGTGCGAGCGTGCGTGCGGCCGTGTTGTATTTCTTTTCTCCGCTCGGTATCGTCTTATCACACTTGGGAAGAGATTGGCGGAGTAAAGAACTGACGAGAAAAAAAAACACACACACAACGTCTTCCGTCCCCTTGTAGCAGGGACATGAAAAACATTCGATGTTCACAGGATTCGATTTGCCACAATGAAGAGATTATTTGAAATCAGAGGGCGGCAGACGGGGAGGTTCGGCCTGCTTTGGGCTTCCTAGTACACGTTCGTTCGTTCCACCGGTGGGCACGACGGACACGGCACACGGTACCCGGGCCAGGAAGTAAGCTGTTATGACACGCACAAGCGACATTCATCGAAGGGTGCGTTGCGTTCTTTTTATGTGCGTTTTTTTCCTGCTTCTTCTTCACCGCCGTTTTCAAGCCAGGCAATCTTCCCCACTTTGGCGAAGAAACCAGCCAAACGACGTCAATCAACCGGCAGCCGGGCATTGTGGGAAGAAACGTGCGACCGAGAGGCAAGATCGTAATCGGGTACTTTTTTCCTCATTCGCTTCCGTGTGAGAAGAAAAGCAACGCATACTTTGTGGCGTGGGCATGGGGAGCCGTTTTTCCTTTCAATCCTTGTGGTGAAGGAACAAAACGGGGGGCGAAAAGCCTCCCTCAATCACCGACACCCGTGGCCACAAAAGCGAAATTCAATGAATTGTGTATAAATTATGTAATAAAAAACCGATTGTATTGTTATTTGAAACATTTTTGGATTGGAGTTCTGTTTTTCTTGCTGCGTTTGCCTCTTTCCTTTTACGCTTTTTTTTCACGTTACTTGGCCGTGTTTCGTTGATACGTTCAGTAACAAGGAGCGTGGTGTTTTTTTATTGTTGGCAAACTTTTTCTCCCTAATAACTATTCTCGGAAAGAGCACCTAACCTTCCTGCAATTCTTCACAAAATCTTCTCTATTGATCTTTGTTGCTTGCGGTCAGTGGTAAGGCAACAAAAAAAAAACATCACCCAAGACACACTTCGCGGCTAAAGAAAACTCTTTCTCTTCCGTTCATTTGTTACCGGTTCGTTGTTGATTGCTTCGTGCCCGTGTTTTTTTGTTTGTTTGCTCGCTTACTGTTTCACTTTAGATTTTCCACCGATTTTCACATCCTTTGAATTGTTTTCCATCCCTCAATATGACCCTCTCGCGCGTTGCAATTCAAGAGCGCGCGGGTAAAGTTTTTCATTATTTTTCAGCAAATATAAATCAAAAGCTTGTTTTACCCTCTCTCGCGCCACCCGGACGCCCGCTCAGTCAGCTGGTCTGGGTCCCAGGGCCAACAAAACCGGGCCGCTGACCACCCGCCACGCACGGTCGCGGAGAAAAGATCGCGCCTGTTTTTCCCTCCATTTCGCTGTTTTTTTTTTATCACAATGGCATAAAAGATGGCGCGGCCGACGGTGAGCACAATAACCGGGAGAAGGAGAAGAAACAGGGAGAAAAAACTTCCTCCCAACCGAAGATTTAATTAAAAAATGTGGTGAAATTAATCAAAGGGATTTTTTGCCCCGTCCCGTTTCCCGAAGAAGGATACGAATGCGTCTTTCCGTTCCGTTCCGGAAGGGAGGCTCGATAAGATCGGGAGTTATTCCTTAGATCCCCACATCCCCGGAGGGTTCACTTCTTCATCCGGGAGGGTGGTTTTTTCGTCTTGTACTTCCCGGAAAACGATCCACTCGCTATCTGGTTTGTTCATTCATCGGGAAATTATGCGTTTGATTGCGATGGTCAAACGGTCCTGTTGGCGCTCTCAATATTCATGACAAATTGCACTCACCTCGCGATCCTTGGCCGACAGCTCCTCCGTCAGCGATCTCGTCCTGCTGTCCACCATCGGCTGGTCTTTGTTGGGTTGGGATTCGGGGGCGTCTCCACCACCACCGCTGCTGCAGTTCGTTTCGGAAGCGCTGGTCAGCTTTTCGCTGGCTCCCTTGTGGCACTCGGCACTCCTACTACTGCTGCTACTACTACTACTGCTGCTCAGCTCGTCGCCCTCCTTCGTCGCCTTGTCGCCTCCATCGCAATCCATCTTCTCCGATGGCGAGCGTGTTGGCGATCGGAGCGCGCTGTTGTTATTGCTGCTGGCGATGCAGTTGTTGTTGATGGTGTGCGTGGCCACCTTCCCGGACGCGTCGATGTCCGGCGTCCGCGCGCCCGGCGATCGGGATCCTGCGTGGCGCTTTTCGCTCGGACTGTCGAGCGGGCCGCCGGGATCGGAGAACGGGGTCGTCGAGGGCGACGGTGGGGTGAGCCCGTTCTGGTCGGCGACCAGCATCGGCGACGAGGACGTCGGTGGCGTGGCCGGACACGTGGACGTGGCCAGTGGCAGGGATGTTGGCAGTGTCGAGGCGGAAAGCGATGGCGGTGGCGGCGGTGCCGTGACGTCCATATCGTTACCGTCGTTATTGTTGTTGTTGTTGCTGCTGCTGTTGTTGTTGTTGTTGTTCGTGGTGACTCCGCGGTCCGTGGTCGACAGTTTCTCCTTGAGCGAGTTTACCTCCTTTTCCGCCAATGTGGCACGCTGTAATGGAAACCACGGTGGTGGTGGTGAAGAGTAAAAATACCAAAAACTCATTACTTCACTAGCCGGATCTATTTTTTTAGGCTTTCGCCCGCACTAAGAACGACCAAACGCGCGGTTCGGTGCGGACAGCGGGCGTTCTGGTGTCCTTCGAACGTTCTTGAAAAGATTTAAATTAATCGCATCGAATAAAACCTTACTGCTGCGTTGACCGGCGAGCGCGCGCGCAAACACGTACGCGGCCATTAAATGGCCATATCCCCCCGACCGGTCCGTCCGTCAATTTGTGTTAAATTGAATTTTTACGATTGTCTGCACTCCCGCCAGTTTCACCTTCGCGCTCCATCCTTTGCGTAAACACACGTGTGTTGTTTTTTTTCTGTTTGCTCTTTGGTTTAGTGATATAGTTTATATTACCCCACACGCACAGCAACAAAAAACAAGGTCACTTCCAAGAAAGCGATAGCAATGATCTGCTAAACCTTATGGAAATACCCCATGCGCTGAAAACGACAACTCATTACATCTAATGCACCCGCGGAATGCTGTTTCTGCTGACGCTACGATCGATTTCGGTGCGAGCGTTTCATGTGCGATCACATCAAAGCGAACATCGTTCTCGAGGTCAGAAAACCACTCAGCCGCCGTTTTCCATCGGGCGTTCCATCGGCTGCATTATAAAGTTCCACCCCATTTCCACCAACGGGAGGACGGAAATCGAAGCTAATAGACTATAAATATCGAATTCCCAAAGCACGCCCCACGGCCCGTCAAAGTGGGAGTGGAAAAATGTTGTTACAAGCGGTTCGAAATTTCACTACCCACTTCTTGCGCGGCTTGCGCGGCTCCAAAGATAGGTTCCCATCGCGAGCAGGCGCCCGCCGCGCGCGTTCTCGCCAAAAGGTAAATAAACATCGTCGCCCGCTCGGGCGATCGGGAGGAGATGAGCATGGACGCCTCGCGCCGGGCCGGGCAACATAAATTTCTCAATCTTCACACACTCACACAACCCCAACATGGTCGCGGGGACAAGTGTCATGCGGCGGTACCGGTACATGGCGACTACGGCCGCGGCTTCGGAAGGTCGTCGAACGAGCGATATTGAACGCGTGAAAATTGATCCAATTAGCAAGATAAACATACACCGGGGGAGGGGTTTTCTGAAGAGGTGCGTGCGTTGTTATGCTCCTGCCGCCACGAGGCCGCTTGTCCAGTGGGGGCTTAATTAATGTTGCAATTAATATTTTAATCCAGCGCGTTTGAAGGTGCTGTGTGTGAGCGAAATTTTTGATCTACTCCGGAACGATGGTCCGGATGGGAGAGGGAAGATCGGAGCAGCATCGCAACATGATCGATGGCGCATAAGAGATGTTTCCGTTCGAGCAGCCGCCTCGAAACTGACAGTGACACGTGACTCTTTGAGCGAGGATCAATCGCGTTCGTGAGTGGTTGTTTGTGACAAGATCACTCAAATGGGAAATCTAAACAAGCGCGACGCGTCGCGTGTATCCAACGCAGTGGAAAGACGGTTGGAGTCCCGAAATAGATCAGTTACATGGCGCAGATCACACGCGGCGGCTATCGATTATGACTATTTATCCTTCTGGAGTGGATTGGCGGGTGAAAGTGATCGTGGCGTTTAGTGTTTCACCCAAACTCGTACGAAATTTCGAATTGGAATATGAAGTACTTGATAGTATACCCTTTGGTAAATAAAGGAACATTAAGATAATCCCTCTTCGAGACCTGTACGGGAAATGGCACCAGAAAAAGGCGTGAAAAGTGTCCGGGCGTGTGTGTGTATGTGCGAATGTACAAATCGCGACGCACGGAGCCATCTGTTTGGTCGGCCGTTCCGCTTGTTTATACACTCCAGCCGGTCAGCCGGATTCACTGTTTTCACAAACCGCAGCGCGAGCGGACAACATAACCGCAGTTTGATTGAGAAACGACTTTTCCACACGAAACCCGGCAGCCGCCGAAAGCCGCGTGCGATAATTATTTCGATAATTAATGCTGTAATTACCCGGGGCCGGTGCCACCGCGCGGGCTCCATTCCGGGATGCCGGTCAATGAGCAAACCGAGAACAAATATTCGCAAATAAAAGAGCGCCCGCGTCCCGTTCGCGGTGTTCGTCCGTCGCAACCGGAACGGAGCTGCATTGCACCAAGGTGGTGATATCGAGCTCGTGTGGTCAGTTGTTGCCCCCGAAAAAAATGTGAGGCAAGCAATTCCGTACTGCAGCAGCGGTAGTAGGTTTCTTTCCGGCTCGGACAGGAGCAGGACATATCTCCAACTCCCCGTATTGAACGGGAAATTTTAATGCTAATTTTGCTTTTAAAACAAACACATCCCCACGGGAAGGATCGTTTCGGGATGGAATGCTCGGGTGGGTTTATATGGGGATTGTTATAAACAAAACATCGAAACCAGACGCTCACTTCGTTGAATTCCGCCTCCGAGTGTGGCGCGCGCCCAGCGTAGGGAGGGGAAAAACTACCATAACGACGAATGAGCGAATGGCAATAATTTTCCATTCAATTTTTATTGTCCCCGGGCTCTTCTTGCGGGGCCATTTTTCACACCGACTGCGTGCGCGCAGACAAACGAAACGATCGGTGGGCGTTTTATGTGTGCGGGCACAAAATCGCACATTAAACGCATCGATGAGATGAGACAGGCAGCTGCTCCACCCCGGGCGGCAGGAGTGGGTTGTCGAAGGCCACCCGCAATGCAATTGGTCTGCGGTTGACCATTCGCGACTGCACTTGACACCGGGTGGGTGGGGGGTGGTGTTCGCCGTGGTGCGAACATTAATTGCTGATAAGTATCCGTTTTTCCGTCACCGGCAGCGCAGTACGAACCGTGCGGTTAAGGGGTCACAGCCGCCGTCCCACTGTCCCGGGTGCGATAGTGGCGTCTTTTTTCGCTGCGCTCCGTCGCATTGACGGAACGATGCCATCCCGGTTGCGCTGCAGCGGCCCGAGCGGATCGACCGATTCGGTATCGACAACGCTTTCACCAACACCAGCGCCAACGCGAACCGAACTGAACGGGGGTGTGTGTGTGTGTGCAAAGTGCATGTCGGCTGCAATTGGAAAGGATGCAATTCGAGCCGTCTCGTTCGATGTGCTCGAAGTGGCTTTCTCTCGCTTGCGCCCGCGTTCACCGTTTCGATCACCGATACCGCCGATTCCCGATGCATCGCAGGGCGAAGCACATGCGCATTCCCGCACAGGCGAAACACCCGCCGCCGATCGATCGGGCGCGTCCCAGGGCGCGACAAGGCGAAGATTCGTGTTTCCCGTTTGGCCCATGGCCCTGCCCTGCCAGGAGGCTTCATTCGGACTCGATTTGGTGCAACGGAAAACGCTCCCAGAACGACAACGCAGCTGGGGCAACCGTCCGTGTCCGTGTCCATGTAGCCAAGCGTTCCAATGACATCTGACAGCAGCTGAGAGCAGGAGACAAGAAACAGATGGCTGTGAAGCGTCATGTCAGCGGATGGAAACAGTGTCGCCTAGCAACGGCCGTGTGCAACTTTGAGATCGAACCGAAGCAGCCATTCAAACCCATCAATATCGGCCAGGAAGCTCGGTGGAACGATCAACAAGTGGAACGATCGAAAACAATCACTCGACGGCGCTCCGTTCCGAGCCGGTAATGAGCGTCTGCGAGCCGCGTATGTTCGTGAAATTCTTGGCATTGATCATCGGGCGTGGGGCGCGTATTTGAAGTGCACGGAATCGAATGCAAAAGCCCCATTCATGCATTCGCTTACGCCATGTCCTCAATCTGTCAGCTCGGCGTCGTCTGTGCGTCTTTGCAGCGATATTAATTTATGCACAGATGCGTTCCAACGTGAATATCTTCCCCACCAGGCCAGACTCCGGCTCCTCGATCGTCTCGACATTCGGTGTTCAGTTTGGCATTGGTTTTTTTCGTCTCTTTGACGGTTGTTTGTTTCCTTTTCGTTTGGCATCATTTTCCCATCATTACCATATCGCCTTTTTTCTCATTTCTTAAATATTATTTTTCATTCATGCCACCTCCCCACCAGCCCCTCCCGAGACATCCCCGATCACACGCGCTCTTCCTCCGGCAACGCAGATCGGAATGATCGCTAAGATGTCGTTTCACTTTTTTTCATTCATACCGAAACCTCTTTTCCATTCATTACACGCGGCCGATGTGCAGTCTATGGCGTAGCATCCGTGAAGGGGCGGCCAGGGGCGCAAAAACGTCATTCCGATTCAATTTTCGGTAAGGATCGAGCGTGTGCTTTTCCTCTCACTCTCACTCGCTCTCTCTCTCTCTGTCTGTCGCTGTTGCTCACGGTCGCTTGGGCCAGATTCGATTTAGATATTTCTCACAGTCCCAATGCGACGACCATACCCCGTTTACCCCGTTTCACAAACATCAATACGGCGGACGATCATGCGTTCCTATTTTTTCTACGTGCCCTCCGATGTCTTTGTACGATCCCGGTGCTTCCCTCTGTGCGCTCTTTCCATCCGGCCATCCGGGCACAATGCATGAATCAAACACAATAAATGTATGCTCATTTGAATAATAAGATGATCTCGTTTTTTTTGCTGCTGCTGCTGCTGCTGCTTCTTTTCAATTTCCTCTGTCTCCGACGGAGACGAAGCCGCCCCGAGAGCATCGACATCACACGCGATGGCTGACGAAATTCAGGTGAGGACAACGAACGCTCAATTACCAATTCCCGTACGCCACAGCTGCGTGCTGTATGATTTATGATAGTGAAATTCAAGATGGGACGTTATTGAATTCAATTCGGTTGAGCGATTTTTTTCCTCTCTCTCGTCTGTCCATGGCCCAACCACGCACAGGCATTAATTTCGGGCATTGGTTGCGGATGAAACGCACGGCAAACCCAGCTCAACTTGTTTTCAAAGGTTTTCGATCTTCACTTCCGGCCATCGTTATCAACACCCTCCTTTCTGCGGGCGCAAGAAGCACGCCGGGCTTCAAAAGATTTTTATGTCTGTGTGTGTGTGCTTGTGTTTTTTACCCCTTGTCCTTGTTTGATTTCCTTGGAGAACCGAAAGCGAAAATCGTTCTCGCTTAATTAGCTAAAAAGCCAATATTAGAAACCAACGAATCGTGGATGCCCAAAGGATAAGTCCATGCACCGAAATGGGTTTCCAACAACGAGAAAAAAAAAGAAATTTAATCAAATTTTTAACCCTTTTCCGAATTCCGAATCTTTCGGATTCCCGCTTTCCCGCTGCCGGCACGTTTCCTCCCGACCCGAAACCGAAAGATTATCGTTTTCGGAGCGCGCCCGGATTTGTTCGGCGATTGATGAAGATCTTGTCTAACAAGACCCTTGTTTTGGGCTGGCACGGCCGTTGGGGTGGGGTCAACTATCCTCAGCCCAGCGGAATTTTCGGCCATTCATCGAAATTATCTTCCACGCAGGAGAAGCGCAGAATCACTCATTAAAATGTTCCCCGAAACAGGAAAACCGCACTTCAGAGGAAAACAATCCGAACCAAAAAACCAAAAAAAGCAGCGTATCCCGAAGCGAATGTTCTGAATTCGTCCTGAGCTTGTTGGGAAAACTGTTCGGTTCGATAGGATGCAGACGCATTTCGAGAACGAAGCGGTGGTCCGCGCGAGTTCTCAAGCTTCCCTTCAATGGCCAATCGGTGTACCTTGCGCTGTTGAAAAGGGGAGACATGAAAAATAAAAGGACTTTATGGAGGGTTTTTTTCTCGCTCTACTGTCTCTCTGGAATCTTCTGGCGTACCACAGCACCAGAGTGCTGGAATCTCGTCAATTTATTGGACGTTCCCGGGTGATCCCGCTGAAGGAACGACCCCCGATAAGGACAACGGAGGAAGGTGTATTATTTTTAGCGATATTGCCGAGCCCACTTGTGGTCTGGATGGGCGAGTTTTCGGATTTTAAGTACTCCATTAATGGGAATCCTTTTCCGCGAGCGAGCGAACTCGGTGGTTCAATAACTTTGACTGGGTGCTTTGCGAACGAGAGAAAAGGGCTTCAGATGAACATCAATTAAACCGGAAATATGAAATGATTGCCGGTCTGTGCGGGATGCTCACTTCCGTTATCCGTTTTCAGGACGGGCATCTTTCAAACGGATGCCAATTGTGTTTCAGCAAACGGGTTTTGCTAGAGGTGAAGTTTTTGTCTTCCTAACTGTGTGAATAGTGCGTTTGAATTATAAGCGTATTCATCATCATCACACGCCTTCCGCGCGCTGTTGATGCACTTCATCACGCATCAAATGGGACTTGAAACATATTACCCGTATACTACGATTTAATTGATCGTAAAACTTCCTCCCCGTGATCGTGAACGGCGGGCTCGCTTGGTCCACTCGGAAATATCGAACCGAAAACTATTAAAACCACCCAGTAACCGACCCGTATTCTCTCTCTCCCTCGGTGCTGGATTGAAGTGGAAGTTCGATTGCTCGGAGGGGATTCCACCAGACAGAAAACGCCGACCCTACCAGACCGGCCGGGCGCCCGTCCATAACACCATATCGACAGTTTCATTACGATCCATTTAGCTCGAGTATTAAGATGTTTTGTTTGATAAAATTATTCCTCACGCCATCACGGGTGCCGCGCGCTTTAGGGCCGTGCCCCTCCCGACGACGGCGTGACTAATGAAATGACGCCGAATGAGTGCTCATTGAAAATTTCGATTTCATAGCCCTTCGGAAGCGGATGCTGCAAACCGTACCCGAACGACCCGAGCCGGCCGGGAAGCATCTCGATAAGGAGGGTGAGCAATTGATTTTCGAAAAGTTCGTAACGTAACATGCCAAACTATTTCGTGTCAGAACGAATCCCGGGCGCCCGTATCCGAAATGCCGGAGTGCGGAAGGAAGCTTATCAGTGGTGGCAAATGTTAGTTCCGTTTGCTAGCTGAATCATTCGTGAATAACACTGTTAAAAAAACGTTGAAAAACGTATCGAGCAGCAGAAAAATCCACCAAAATAATGCAAACAATCAAGCGGCCGCGTCCCATCGTGTGCAAAACATTAATCTTCGTCCCAGGTCACCGCCACTAACGGCGAAATCACATCGAACCACCTTTCTTCAGGTGTTCATAAGGTACACGCCAGGTCCCCCGCCCGGTTCCGGATTCTGTTTTTATTACGGTCGCTCTTGAAACGCGCGCGCGCTCGTCACAGACGGGCCGCGGATGTCGAATTTCCCACGCAGATCTACCGCGAACAATGGATCCGCTCCGCCCGGTTCGGGTCACCTTCCCGCGTCGCTTGCGCTCCTCACTGTCAGTTCGGGACGATCCAAACACAGACACAGCCGTGTGAGTGAAAGAGGAAGCGCATGGCAACGAGCACTTGGAATACAATTTCGATTAATTCTTGAAAATTGTTTTCCTTTATCTTGGCGAACAAATCTCGTCCACCGAAAAGTATCGACACACGGGCACGGCTTCCGAGTGCGAGCGTGGTGGCCACACACAAACACACCAACCCACCACGGTCGCCCATCATCCAGCGCAGCGAAGCTGATGATCGGAGCTGTGTGTTTACGGTCGTCTATCGAAATAGACGACAACAACAGCGGCTAACAACGACCAAAAAAAAAACATCCCAAAACTGCTTCCGCTGTTTCGATTCCCGTGTTTCGGCCGTTTGGGAAGCTGCTTATTATTTGTCATTCGATTGTTCTCTTAATATCACACACACACACAGACACACAGCCATGCTAGTGCGTGCCCATTTCATCTCCACTCTAACGGAGCGACTCGAACTCCATTTATCGTTTGAATCGATCCACAATTTGTCGTCGTCGACCCCTCGCGTGACATGCCGCCGCCGCCGCCCATTGCGTAGGTTGCCCCGGCTGTCTTGGGGCGGAAAAGGCGGAAGGGAAACAATGGCATGACAAGAAATTGACGAAGATACACCACGCGAGAAGCAGCGGGCGAGGCAACCACCAGCAGGCAGCAGCAGAGCCGCATGGTGGCGGACGACAATCAGTCCTTATCAGCTCATTTTTTATTTATTTCTATGGTTGCTCCGTTTCCGTCGCTATTTTCCATCCCACCCCCTGACTCGGGATCGAAGCAGGCTGTGCGTTTGCTGGTTTAATTTAACTTTATTCCACCATGTTTGACGTTCGACCCGGAGTCGTTCTTTTTTTGTTGCTTCCGTCGTATTGTTGCGGAAAATCTTCTTCCACCCGATGAGGGGGGGAGTGGGTGTCCCCGAGGAGTGATGGGATGACTGGGAAGATGCGTTCGCTGTACCCACGATTATCCTGCTGTTTCGCCGCTGAACCAATGAAAGCAAAAAAACGAACGAAACACGCGCATAAAAGCAACGCCGCCTTCGTCCGTGGTGACGGTAATAATAACAGACAACAATGATTGTAAAATTTGAATAAATGGCAAAGTCGTTCGGGAATCGAAAATCGAGCCACCTTGCCTGGGTTTTTTTTTCTTCTCTCTTGCTGCTCGTTCCTAGCTCACTTTCATTTCCCTACCCATCGCGAGCAGAGCGGGTGGAAAATGGGAAAACTTTTTGTTCCCTCCTGCAACGCGTGACTCCTTCATCTTGTTCGATCATTATGCCCCGTCAGGATGGGCGGGAGAAGGTAAATAAGGGGCAAAAATCGACCTCGGAACGGAACGGAAATCGCTTCACTCGCGTACACGCGGGGAGGCGAGCAGCAATAATGATAAGGCAGATTAGAAAAAAGTGATATCAATTACCGGAAGAATGGGCGGAAGTAACAAGAGCGGCAAGCGAAGAACTGCAAACAAAAAAAAACACGAGGAAAACAGGCAAAAACATGACCGTGGAAGGTAAACAATACCAGTTGAACTGTGACAGGTCGACCTGTTCGCCGGAAAAGCGCCGGTCCCGCTGTAAGTGGGGCGTGAGTGATAGGTTAATCGAAATTCTTTCCACCTCCCCCACCGGGTTCGATACGGTTTCAATGAGGGTTGGCAGGGAGGGTGTTTTTTTTCTACCCTGGACACCAACAACAACAAAAACGAGTGATGAAATTTTGTGGGTCACCTTTAACCTGTTGTGGCATTTATTGCATGATGAATTATGTCGACTAGCTCGGGTGGCGAGCGTAAAAACCGTTTCGCCGTTTCGAAGAAGCCTGTTATTTAAGAAAAGCGCTTCCAATTAGAGGGTTGGTGGGCGAAAGATGCTTCCTTCCTTTGAAATTTATCGCACGCCGGGCGTGTAGCATTCCACGCGCACTTATCAGTTTACCAGCTTCCACACGCGCTTAACACGTTTCAAACCCCTTTAAGCGAGCAGTTTTGCGAGGACCAAAAAATCACCCGATCATATTCACATTCGCCCTGATTAACGCCCGCCATAACCAGCTCCTGGCCTGGCAGCGTAGCTGAGGGTGAGAGCATAATAAATTAGCCTCCTTCAAAATCAGCCTCCGCGGTCCCGCGTCCCACCCCGCGAGTTTTCGGGGAAAATTTATTTCTATTCATTATCATATTTGATGAATTTTCGCCCGTACGTCCTCGTACGTACTGTTCCACCTCCCCCATTAAAAGCAGCGCACTAGCTACACATCCCCGCCGCTTTTCTTTCTAATCAATGGAAAAATGCCAACAATGTGCGTGTACACACACACACACACACACACACACACATGGTCGCGTTTTAACGACAAAATCATTATCTCCTTACGATGTCATGTTCAGAGCGGTGAACTTATGAAACGGAACGGCGAGGGGTGGTGCAAAAATTGATGAGCTCAAGTTCCTTGGAAGCTTTTTCATCGAACGAGCCGTCGTCTCCTCCGGTACCGGCATCTTTCCTCAGCCCGATCGGAAGTTTTGACGAATAATAATAAATACGGCGAGTAAGACGGTGGGTGGCGAAGGGTGAAAGGCCCCGAACGTCAGCGTTCAGTCGGCTCACGAAGGGAGGGACGTGCGTATATCACATCCTTCTGGAACCTATTTATAAACAAACAAATGGTTCACAGTTCCTGTGTCCCCAGGGAGGCGGCGACGAGATGCGATAAGAATATGCCACAGTCAGCAGCCAACTGTTCGATAAGTGTGTACAGTGCGTCGTGGGAAGGAGCTCGCACCGGATAGGCCACATCTCGACGCCTTCGAGCGCGTGTGGCAGAGAGCGGCGAGCTGAAGATTGAAAATAATTACCCCCACACGCACGCACACACTCACACACACACACACACATGTAGGGTGGAAGTGCGATGGACGGGGGGGTTTGATAACAGTTTTCATTTGCGATCCTCCAACGGGACCCGTTAGAAAGTAAGCTTTTGACAGCACATAATCAATCAATCGAAGTGGGAGCTGCTGCTGGAGAGATACCGCTCACGGTGCTGTCAGTTTTTCCAACGCTTACTGCGACCAGGGACGGACGCGTTGGATTGAGTTGACAACGTCATGAATATTTACTCCCGTTCCCCGAGTCGGTTTGACTGCGGCAATATGGTGCAAAAATCGATTCCTCCTTTCGCACCAGCGTCAGCGAAATGGTGGTCATTTTTCTATCAATTCTATCATCTCGGTCGGGTACGGGACGGCGGGATTCAATTAGGTAATGAAACTTGCAATTTTCACATCACCAACACCAACCCCGAGCACCGTCTTTCCGATACCTTTCCACCGGCGAACCGTAGCTCCGTAGCACCGTTCTTTAATTATAGTTCGATGCCAGAAGCACTGTTTTCGCCGCCAAAGACGTAAAACATCTTTTACTAGCGTTCTGGCGGGTTCGGGTTCGGTTCGGCGGGTGGGAAGGCATCGTAATTGCCTCGCTTTCATTGTTACCGGCGCAGAACGGCACCTTCCACGAGGAAAGTGTTATCTCCATTATCGAGAAAACGATAACAATAAACACCGCCATACTGTCGGGCGGTATCGACCACCCCCCGGGGGGGCAGAGAAGCTGCTGGCGCTTGTCGGATCATTACTAATACCTGCTCTGCTACTGCCGGCGTTTCTCTCGAAGGTGGTGCTGCTGTGTACACTCCGAGACCGGTCGGCGGTTAATGTTGCTAATTTAGAATTCATAAAATTCGACAGGTTCGCTCGGGACTGCCACCGCGTAGGACGTGGGATTACAAATTTATCTCCCGTTTCCTGGAGTGTAGGCTGCAAGCCGTCCGAAGTGCACATGCTTTGGTGAAATGATTTGTAAACATCTAAAGTGGAACTGTTCTTAGTGTTGCGTGTCAAGAGGACGTCGAGAGCGCGCGCCCGCGCTCGCCCAAGAGGGAAACAATCACGGTCAATATCATCATCCCATAAGGCGCGATGCAATTCATCGCTACTCGTTTCTTTTTGGGAAAGTAGCATTCCTTAGTCTCGAATTTGGTGGAATTCGATCGGGTGTCGGGGGGAGCGAGACAGAGAGACACCGAGACACGCGGAGGGCAAAACAAACACCCCCCGAACGCCACCCGAACTTGATCCCGATCCCGGGATCGACTCCAGTGCGGCGACCGGCGAGACGACTTTTCGTGATTAAAATCCACTTTAAATATTTATGAATGAACGGCATTGTTGCTGGGCCGCCGGTGGCCAATGGCAATGCCGATGGATCATCATCAAACACCGCCGTCATCATTAACCCGTCTCCCGCGGTCGAATTCTCCGAACGCTCCGTTCCACCGTGCCCGCGACCCGGCGCGTCTAGCGCGTATCTTCGCGTATCAATTCTTCGGCGTTCTGCTCGAGGGAATTGCTAGTCGTCCGGGCAGACCGTACTTTTCAGCGCACACTGCGCCGCGAGACGGACCGAAACCGCAAAAATCGGTCGGACACCGCCCCGGCTTCCTGATGCTGGTTCGATGTAACACAGCCTGCTGCTGATGAAAGACGCCAAAAACGCCCGTCCGGGATAAAAGAACAAGATGCAACGAGACGAGAGCAAAAAACACGGAAAAACATACCACGTTCCCGAAACGCAGTGGAAGTGAGCCAACGTACTCATCCGCCCCGAAATCGACCACTCCAAGGGCAGACCATCATAAATTCATGGAATCAGATGCGGGCACGGCGGCGGCGGCGGCGACACACGGCACGGCGGTTTGCGCTGATGGCAAATATTTGCTTTCCATTAAAATCTGTAAATCCCGCCACTCGGGCGGTGCATTCTGGGACAAGGTTTTCCGAAAATCTAGAAAAACCATGGCCGTTTCATAGTAGCTCTCAAATTTTCAATTTCAACGACTGCGGTTGAATTATTTATTGATCGAACAAATTGCACCAAACTTTTTCTTATGCGCTTGTACTGTGTCTCGCGCCTTCAAGCTAGTCTGACCACGAACTCAATCAATCAGATGACCCAAGTGTGTTCCACCCTCCAGACGTACGAAGCGATGGGTCTGACTCCTATCGCAAAATCGCTCCGTCAATTACACACCCGCGTGACCGCGTGAAAGAACAAAACAAACATCTAATTGCGAAATAATAGCCTTTCGACCTGCGCCGATCGGTAAAGGCGCCACGGAACGGTGCAACAGCATGTGCAACAATTGCAGCGAGCGTCAGTACGCAAACAAAAGCAACGCCGAAGCCAAACAAACACCAACGCCAAAGGGTTGGCCACTCACAAAAGGAACGAGGCGCATTAATTCCGAGTGATAAATTTTTAATTATTCCACCGATACATCGCCTATCGCATGTGAGATGGGGGGGTTCGAACGTTGTACCGGGAGACAAAGGGATTCGAGCGAGAGCGCGCGAGAGAGAGATAGAGAAGGTATTAATCTGTCCCCGCACGAATCGCCAAATCCAGATTATTCATGGAAAGCCCCCTCTCTCGTGTGGCGTGGATTTGAATCCAATAAGTTTTCGCTTGCACCGGCCCCATGGCGTTCGCATTGTCGAGCCGATGTGAATTCAATGGAGTAAAAATTTCCCGCTTCCATGTTCTCATCCGGTGCGACTGGAGTTTCCCTTCCATCATCGCCGGTCGGATCGGTGTTGCATCGCAAAATAAAAGCGCCAAAAGACGAAACGCAAACATTAGCCATATCGCCAGGCTGAAAGGCCATTCCGGAGGCGGGCGGAATCTTTATGATTCTTTTTTTTTTTGCACTGGACCGTCCAGCTCTTATCCTGTCGCGGGCAGCGGCTCACGGTTAACCTCAAGCCCGTTCTATTGAGTGCAAATGGACGCAAGGACCGCTTTTTCTTTTTGCTTCTCATCGCCCGCGTCGAAAATCCCGGCGTTTTGATTTATCGAAGTGGTTCGACTCGGAATGTTTACAAGTCATAATCTCAACCCCGAGCCGGTGGGGACTCTCCGGTGCTTCCGAATCGCATCGTACGGTTCACCGCGCGATTCGTTTCCTTCTCGGGTCCGGGTTTTTGCGAATGCAATCGACAAAAGCGAAGCGGATTTTCGAACGTTTTTCACGTCCACGGCATAGTTCATTGAAAACTCTGCCTGCCCATGCCGGAATAAATCACCATCCAGGCGGGTGAGGCAGAAATCCAAACTGGCTTTCGGAAGAATCATTCCTTGCCAGCGGAGGACGATGATGCGCGGCTGCTCCGCACGGATCATACGGATAGGAAACTGTTTACATACGTATTAGGGCACCTCCATCGTCGCAAAGGGCCAAGCGACGTGGGCTTTTTTCCGTGTGCAGTTTTTTTACCCCCACACATCAGCACATCGAATCTCCCGATGCAGTCAACCCGCTCCGGGCCAGGATGGTGTCGAACGATAGGTCGCTGCCGGTTTGCTGAAAGATCGCTCCCGTTTGCGCTGTGCTGTATTGGTGTGGTGGCTTTGTTTCTGCCTCTAAACGGCCAATCCTGCCGGCTGCGACGGAAACGATTCGAACGATTGCAGCTCACGCTCGAATGGGATCCGGCATCGTCACTTCATCCTTTCGATTTTCCCTTTCCAGCCGGCCAACCAGCCAGCCAACCCGGGAATCCCGGGTGATGAATTGACTGATGATGATAGGAACGGAAGCGCAAACACACGCCGGTGACGGTTCGGAACGGTCGAAGTTTCACCTTTCGAGGCTCACACGAGACTGCATCCGAAACGAAAACAAAAAGCGACCTCCAAACGGGAAACGGACACAATGGCCACACACACAAACGGGTCACCGCAGAGCATCGCCTCAAGGCGAGGGAGGCCAGGAACGGTATGCCACCGAAAACAAAACAAAAAACGGCACCAGCACGCCTGCATCGTGTTGGTCCCGTGCATCTCGTGCGCACGTATGCACCAACAGGTTCTGCGGCGGCCATCCGCCGGCGGCGTAAAAAAGTGACGCTAGCTGTTGATTTTCACAGTCAACGGCTGGCAAACAGGCTTTCCACGATTTCACGGTAAACAGCACCGGGAAGGAAGAGCGGATGCAATTCTCACCTCCGCCCCACCCAGCACGGGTCACTTGTCGCGATGGACACGAGAGTTATCAGTGCAAAATGACCGCAATTAGTATGCGCCCAATATGTGGGAATTTAGCGTTTTTTGGTTGCAGCGAACGGGATGTAACGGGATGAAACGGTGCGTTTTTTGTTGCACTCTCTCGCTCTCTCTCTCGCTCTTGGCTGCTGCTCGCCCACTAGATCCGGATGCATTCCACGACCCACGCGAAGGATACGCGAACTGCAACGGAACGGCGCGCGTCCATCGCATGCAGCACGGGGATGTAATTGGATTTTTGCGTCACTGCACTTTCCACGTGCACGCCCGGCCTCTCGGTCGTGTGCAGCTCGCTTTGATTGGCCCGCGGGGTGGAGGGACGGCAAGCGATTAACGTACGTTTTGGGGAGGGGGTGCAACAGGAACTAGGACATTCAACGGACGGCCGAACGGCGAACGGCGATGATGATGTTCGGCGTACTAAATACTGCACTCACAGGCGCCGACATATGCACTTTTCGCGCAAACCTCCCGCGGTGCATCGTGGCGTGGAGTGCATCCGTCCGACCGACCGACCGCCCGACAAAAGGCAAACAACCCGGGCTGGGGGAGTATCAATTTGGGGAAGGTTAATTTTTGACTATTTTGCGGATTGGCCGGGATTTGTTTTTCGGGCGTGTTTTTCTTTTTGCTTGCTCGCTTTGTTTGTTTGTTTGTTTGTGTGGCTGGCTTCTGATGGATGGGCCATTCGGGAAGGTCGTCGACGACGCGACTGGGTAATTGGATTTTCATTCGAGCACCGAGTGTGTGAAGAGCGCCGGTAAGACATTAAGCACGATCACGAAGTGGAGAGCGCTCCGTTCGAGAAGGAGAATCGTTCAAACGTTATTTAGTGGAGAGTCTTGATTTAGGTGGTTTTCACGTGTGGAAGCGCTGTTACTGTTGTGGCAGATTCGATGGAACTTTTCGGATCGACCGAAGGGTCGATAATTAGTATTTAAAAATTTACAAACTACTTCGCCAAACTCACACTCATACACACAAGAGTTGCCGTCTCGTTGACCATTTGTTACCCAGCTTCCAAACCCACAGGAAATAAACACTTGTAACAGTTCGTCCGAACGGGAACTTTTTCTCCGAAACTGCAAGGAAAACGGCAGCATCCTGGTGCAAAAAAAACCCTCCCGAACCATTCCGAAGGGCAACATGCACACAACATGGCGCAAGCCCGGCGACGGAACAAAAGCTAATTAACGACCGAAACCGGGGGACCAGAAATGTTGCAACACACACAGTCGAGTCGTGGAAAAAGGATTTATGCTTGTTTGATCTTTGTTAATTTCTCGCTTGCCCTCTCCCCCATTTTCTCGAGGTTGATCCCGGTGGTCGAACGGAACGGCGGTACACACACACACACACATCCACCGAAACCGAAGCAATTAGTCTGAGCCTCTCCGGTACTGCAGTGCCTGCCCCCATTGCGAAACGAATAAAAAACAGCAACACTCGTGAGGAAAAACAAACACTTTCCACCGACCCACCCAGCGCGCCGAATTTCCTTCGGCAGGACACCCGAAGAAACCTTCCATCCTGGGGGCGGGGTGAATTCGGTCCAGCGAAGTGGATTTTTTGTCCAAGCTTGGATGTGGAAGGAAGAGCCCTAAACGCATGCAAATGGCGAATGGTGTAGCACGAACGAGCGCGCGCGCCCGCGCTTGTCGGGAAGAAAGAAAGAGAGCGGAAATTAAATAATACATATTTAATTGGGTGCAGACCCGGACCCCAAACGGGCGACGACGACGGCGACGACGGCTCCAAACCTGCCCGAAAGTGGATGGCGAATGTAAATAGGTATTGATTCGTCGGTAGGTTATTATTCCTTCCTAAGCAAATACTACACCGGCTGCGCTTACTAACATCATTATCACATTCACACACGGCACGGCACACAAAAGCATCACGTAAGCCTCCCTCTCTCTCTCTCTCTCTGTCCGAAGGGGGAAAGCCACTCAGGACACACTCGGGGTGGTAAGCCTCTGGTCAAGTGTATTGACCGTCCCGAAAGACCCTTATTTTTTCCTGGCACTGTCCGTTCGACTCGTAATTGAAACAAGGTATCGTTACCGGCATCTCGGGTCCGGTTCCAACACCGCGCGAAGCCTCTAATTTATATTTTGAAAGGACGAACCAACCCTCGGAACCCGGGAACCACCACCGGGATTCCCTCAGGATGCGTCCCTTTCTGCAACAACAACAAAAAAAACCCTTTGATAGCTAATTAGCGAGTGTCCTGGCCTGTCGACGCGCGTGGACTTCTCCGCCCGGCTCTGGTCAAAGAGCGCAAATAGATAAAGTTCACCAAACGGAGTACGTTTGGCAGCCGTACCGGGCTGTCGAATTTCCGGTCCGAAATCAAACCACCAGCATCTTTACCCCAAACTCGCCTGTTTGTTCTTTCACTCCTTCATGAGAAGAGAGAAAACGCGAAAAAAAACCTCGTCCATCACCTCGTAAATTTTAATTAAAAATCAATTTCCCCAACAGCCAGCTCGGAAATTCGAGCCAATGTGCGGCAAATGGCGGCTTTCTGCCCGATAACCGAACCCTTTCACACCATCCCAGCGTGCGGTGGGTGGGGGTTCCGCATCGAATGCTTCGCGTGTCCGTTATCATTGTGAATTCTATAAATTGATTCCATCTTCGGGGCGCCTTCTGGCAAACTCGAAGCTGCCGGAAGATGCTCCAATAAATAGTCAATAGTCGACGGAGGGGCGCCCATTTTTCCAACCCATTTCACCACCCATTCGGAAGGGGGCGGTGGCACCCGATATCTCCCCGGGTAGATACTTTCCGATCGGCTTGTAAAATTGAAAACTCCAGCTGTGTCCCGAAAATCGACACGGCGCCGCACCGAACTTTGGTGCGAAGAGTTACAACGGACACGGCCAGATGCCGGCGCGATATCGAGTCCTGGGGCGGACGTCCGCATTCGGTGCGGCGAATAAAATATCAATACCGTAATTAAAAGTGTAATTTTATTGAAATTTAATTAAATTTATACATCTCCCTGCGCGAGTGGTTGCTTCCGAGGACGACCGAAGGGCCTTTAAAGCGATCGATAAAAACGGTCGGTGACAAGAGTCGAGCTACCGTTACCGCGGTAAGAAGGTAAGAAGCTTATTAATATTCGATCAATGAAGAAGTTGCCTATCTACCGCCGGGTTCGCTCGATCGGAAAATCCGATTGTCGGTTTCCGGTTCCCCGGCACCCGGGCCGGAGCGAAAGGATTTAAAATCACCATCACGGGTGAAAAATCGATACCGGGATGCGACGAACGCCCAGAAAGACGGCACTAGTACGCCGCCAGTGCGGAATGAATTATTTTTACGATTAATAAACATCATCGGTACGTGATTCTCGGTACAGTCTGCGCTTAAGAAGTTTACTCTTTCATCGGAGGCATCCCCTTTCCGGGCAGTCTCCCTCAGCCGGTCTAATTTAGGGAACCGGAAGCGCATTTCAAACGACGGAGTGTGTGTGTGTGTTTCCCGCAAAAGGGGTGCTAAAAAACGCGCCTTCCAAAATGTGTTCCTCGTTCCGATGGCAACGCGCACCGACGCACAGAAACCATAAAATATGCAAATTGCAGCATAAAAATTTAATCGAATAACACCACAGTCAGGAGACGGCTTCTTGCTCATCCTTCAATCTGTCCAATCTCCAACACCAGCACACACATGCACACATGCACACCAGGCACGGGCGAGTAATCGCTCACATGCAGCATTATTACGGCCCGAAGAACAAATACACAGAAGGCGCATATGGCAACGCCACAAGAGCACCAGCTTATCCGTGTTACGAGAACTACAGAGCCATTCCTTCGAAACGAAGCAAAACAACAGCAGAAAAAAGGGCACACCCATAAGAAGAACGATGCGCCACAGACGCATACCGGAAGGGTGTCATAAATAATATGCAAATATTATTAGACATTAAAATTATTTCCACCCCCTTCACGATCGTTCCGTTTCGTGTGCCCACAAAAAAAACACACGGAAAAACTGTGAGCGCAATCGGGCAAAAAATTAGCTACGGAGGTCTTCGCTTTGATGAATTTCGCACCTCACACTCGTAACACATCCTTCCACCTTCCTTAAATGTGTCCGAAGGGAAAACACCACTCCGCAGCACAACAACAACAACAACGAGGAGGAACAAGACAGAGAGAGAACAAAAAACAATGAAAAATTAATGCTTCACACTCGCCGAGACGCCGAGCATCCGGAAGGCTGAGTGAGAGGCACTTTTCCCAACCCAATCGATCGATTTGGGTCACAATGGGAAGCGCACCGTTGTTCCGGCGGCGCCCAAGAACGGCAAACGGGAGGTGAAATTGAAATTTATTTCCTCAAGCGAAACCGAGCCGTCGGTAAAAGGATTTTTTTTGATTGATATCAAAGATCAAACTCACCGCCGGCTCTCCTGCAACCCGTCGATTAATCCCTTCCGTTACAGCCGAGCGATATCTTTTCCCCCGCGGTGGATGTGCCGCGGAGCATATTTTTATTTATTAACATCCTCCCACTCCAGCACCCTCAACGGCAGCAGCCAGGAGCCTTCCTTCCCGAGGTTTCCCTGGAACGGGGCAGCAAGGGAATCGTGATCCACCACTCCCAGCGATCATCAAACACATAGGTTTTCCCTCGGTTGTTTTCGCCGTGTTTCTTTTTTTTCTTCTTCCTCTCCACGCGTCCTCATGTTATCCGCCGCGTGATGCTCGATTTGGCAGCTCAATATTTCAACCGAACGCTTTTCCCGAAATGAGCATTTTTCCCGGTGCCGTTTTCACTTTCATCCTTGCGCGTGCCCGTGTATCCGCGTTCGCGGAAAAATACGCGAAGCCGTCAATTTTACTCCACTCCGCTCTGGGGAGTATGTGTGCGTGTGCGTGTGCATGCGTTTTGGGTTGTGGCGATGTTGCGTATGGCGAAAAAATTTGCATACCCTCACTCCCGCCGAGCGGGAGGCGCACACAACAGAAGCACCATCATCAATTATTAATCGGAATATGGTTCCGAGGCTTGCCGCTCTCACCGATCATCCGATGTTGCCGAAGCTCGTATATCGACGAATCGAATCCAGAGTTTGCGTGTGGGAAACATAAAAATAATACGCACAACACACGTTGGGTTTGAATTTTTAATTTCAGCTCCGTCGCTTGCCTCTGTTTTGGGTCTGCCTCGCGGTCTAACATGCGAGAGTGATGAGACTTGTGGAGCATTTAAACGCGCGGCAACCCAAACGGTAATAACAATAAATTTTGATCAATGGCTGAAATATTTGTCTCTCGCGAATTATACCCGCTGAAGATTTCCGTCGTGCAGTGGCCCGATGTCATCCTCCGTTTCACCAGCTTTAACACCGCTCGTTCGCACCCGACCCTTGGCACAGGACTTTATTTCCATTTTTATATTTATGATTAAATTTTATTATTTTTATCATCATTACTGCGCTCGTCGGCACCCGCGCTCCCGCTCCCCACGCCTGACGATAATTGCAAATTTCTCTCCCGTGGCGGGTGCGGGCCCCGCGTGTGCAAGGACGAGCATTCGAACAAATCCCGGGGACAAGGGGATTTAATCAAAAAATTCTTATCCTTCCAAGACGCGCGGGCGCGCCCGTTCGGTGCGCATTGAATTTTCAAATTATCAATCTAACTTTCACCCGGCGCGGATTCCAATGCATCTGATGCCTTTGCCTTTGCCGTCAAATTTATTCCACCCACCGAACGGGGACGGCAAGGTAAAACGAAAGTTTTCGCCCCGAGGTTTTGCTCGTAAAGTTTGGAAATAATGTTTGTTCGAGGTTTTTTTTTCTTCCTTTTAGAAAATAATAATTGAGATCTATGAGAGGAGCATGACATCAAAGCTCAATATCGTGAGCTCAAAAAAAAAACAAAAACACACACCCTCTTCTAATAGCGTCTCAGTTTCAGCCCAGAGAAAAAACGATACACACAATCAATAGAGAAATATTCTGATAAGCATAACGCTTATGCTTTAATGAATGCTTACACAGGGAGACAGAATAAAAAAAAAACCATCCGCCAATATGACAAAAGTGTCTTAGTCATCACTTTTTCAAAGGTCCCGTCACACAGTAGGCGTTGATGATTTTCCAACATCTTCCTCCCATCGCTCCGTGTTTGCCGTTTCTATTAAGTCTCACTTCATTCTCTTTCTCTTCATCTATCGCGATAAGAGCGTGGCGCACGGGGTGGCGATTTCCGTACGGCCATTAATTGATTATCTTGCGCTGTCCACCGACTGGTGAAGCGTAATGATTTTAGAACGCCTCACGCCTCCCTTCTGGGATGACAGGCGAGAGTGTGAGCGAGAGGTGAGAGGTGAATGTGAACAGCAACAACAACAACAGGGGAAAAACGCATTGCTGAGGTGATGTAGAAAATTTGTTAGCAAGTAGCCGATCGTTAGTCGCGCAAACAGTGGCCGGCGCTTGATATGAACACATTTTTCGCTCCCTCTCTTAACCTTCCGCCCACCCACTGGTGGATTGAATAGCATTAAAAAATAGGGTCAACGCGTGTCTATTAATATCTTCCCCATCAGTCAGCCACTACCAGCCCGCTCATGCCGTTGTTGATGTTTTTTTCTTCCTCTCTCTCTCTCTCTCTCCCTCTCTCTGTGTATCTCGCTCCCTCGCCAGGATGTTGTTTTGTTTTTCCTCTATCCCGAGCTCTTCTCCCAACGGGACGACACATTGTACTCGTTTTCCACCCGGCCCGATGGGGGCGATGCTTTTCTAGTCATCGCGAGGCGTTCCTAGAGTGCCACCCGTTTTGGGCCGAAATGGGCCAGCGTGGAACGGCGTGATAGACAGGATAATTATTTTCAGTGCGTTCGGTGCGGGGCCCTGCCAGGGAGTTGCACGCCTTGATGGGAGCGCACGCGGACGTCGTTTTACGCCCGTGAATATTTAATGGTGCTGAGTTGTTATCAACACCGGTAATTAATTTATGATCGCTCACCAGCACTCGCCGGACGGCTTCCGTTCCGTTCGCTGCCTGTCGTCTCACCGATACCGGCCTCCCCCTCCGTTATCATTTGTTCGATTTGGCCGTGGTCAATGCTCCATCGACACCATCGGCGAGCGAGGGAATCTACTTGCACTGAAGGGCACGGTAAGAGCGTGAAAGATAGTAAACATTTTTATATAATTCACCTAGAACCATCGAGTCGGACTCCACCCACCTCGGTTGATATCTGTTTTCACTAAGAACGAGTTTAAATTGAACCGAAAAAAACGTTAACCTAATAGTCCCCACGCTTGCTTTCGATGCCGGAGCCGTTTCGTTCCATTTCATTTCCCACGTAATGCACGTAAGGCAACTTGTTTTCCCCATTCCACGCGCGTCCGAACGTTAACGTGCGCCGGTGTGTATGTAAGGGGAGTATAATTTTATATAAACATGCGGTCGCACACGTTAGCCACCGTTTGACTTTGACTCAGTTCTTTTTAGGGGACAGATTAAAGCGAAAGGAGAAAAAAACACAACAACACCGCCGATTCGAAAATCCACCGACAGGGCCCACTGTGGCCACCGTGTTACCGCGCGGAAATGGAGCATAACGTTCGATAGGCAAAAAGGGTGACGAACTGGCGAACCCGCACGGCCACGTGTGCCACGCCGGCCCATAGATGAACCACAACCGCGAAGCTCCCGCGGGAGCGTCGGCGTACGTTGTTTGCTTTTAAGATTGATTCGATTTGGCGGCGTTTAGTGTTATCCCGTTGTGTAAACCCGCCGTGCTAGGGATGCCGTATTTTACATGTAAATGAGCGAAAACATGCACTGCGAAAGGTGAGCGAAATCAAACGGTTTTTCTCACTCGTCCCACTCTTTGAATCGAATAGGAAAAGTGGGTCCGTTTGCTTAAGCGTTTGACATCTGTCAAATAAGATAGTAGGCAAGGCCTACTCGGATTGAAACTGGAACATTGACAGCTCAGCAGTGAGAGAAAACCCAAAAATTAAATGTCCGCTCCTTGGTACTTGGGAGTCGTTTTACGATGAGAAGCTGCCCGGTGTCGTGGAGATGATTTTGAAATCGGATATAAATCATCGAATACCGGAAACAATAATACAAACCAAACGCGCGAGACGTCCAACGCCGCCTCGACGTGCCATGTGCTCTTCCTGCTTCGTCATCAAAAATCGGCGAGGGGCGAACCGAGGAGGCATCGGGAAACGGCGAGATTAAATGAATGCCATCTCTCTTCCCGGCCACTCCACCCCACCGCCACCGCCACCGCCTCCGTTCGCGAAAAGACGTCAGGTTCTTTCAATTGAATTACTTCTTTTCTTCGTTTGTTAATAAACGAATTTATTTGTTATTCAAAACCATCCGAACCGAGCGACGGAGACACGTCGTTCAATGGATCGTCGGAGCGATCGCGCATGAATGGAACCGGGCCCGGGCGGGGAGGGAAGGCTGACAGGTAAATGCAAATTACGCTCGAAACCGAACGACACCTTGATGATGTCGCCCGGGCCCGGCCTCGGAAAGAAGGGCCCTCAAGCGAGGGCACACAAAATTGAGCCTTAAACCTACGCAGAAAACAATTTCCCCGGCTTTCATGTGGGTACGGAGCGTTTCGCTATTGAATTTGGAAGTCCGGGTTCCGTTCCGCGCGGGAACGGCTGCCGTCCGGGACCAGCTGCCTCCACGTTCGCCCCGTGCCGGAAAGTGAAATAAAAAGTCGCTCGCCGTGCGTTCGCTTCGGGAGCAAATTAAGCAAACGCAGCTAACAATAAAAATAAAGACGACATAAAAATCTGCCCTGCCCGCAATCCGTTCGAGGCACGATCGAATTGAGAACGATCGAACGGACCGCGAGCGAGCCGACGGGAAAGGCAGCCCAACATAAGTCTCACTAAATCACTTACTGTGTGTAGGAGCGCAATCATAAATACACGGAGATAAATGATTTCCATTCATGCGGTGCATGATGTGTGTTGCCTTCTTTTTTTCCACCGGCCGTTTCCTTCGACCGCGACCGCAGTTCGCAGTTTGTCGTTTTAAAGTTTGAGGGAAGCGAAAAACACACACACACTCACACAACCCTGCGGTACCGAGCATGCGATCATCGTTTTAGCTACCCGTCGGGGCTCGGGTCGATATATCCATTCCGGGAGCCCGCATCGTCACACTAACGACCACGTTTCGTGATGCGGACGTTGGTCATTACGAGCTGAGGGCCACCAGCACCAACACCATCGTGCGGGGTGAAATTCGTCCCCACCCCTCCCATCAAAGTACCACCCCTCCTCCTCGGGGCATCGATTGAAGGGCGGACCACGGAAGCAATGGGCCCCGATTCTATGATCGTTCTAAATTATCGGACCACTCGACCACTCGACTATCGCGCTTGCAGCTGGGGAGGCTTGCGCGCTCGGAACAAAGAAACCGGCACGACACACGGAACGGAACGGAACGGAACGAAGCGAACCGAAACCATATTATTTTCAGGAAGGAAATCGTACCGGACTATGATTGATAACGTATCGAAATATTGCGTGTCGAGATTACTTCCCGGGTCGGCTCTGTGCGGTCTCTCTCTCTCTCTCTCGCTCGCTCGCGTGCCGATCGGGTGAAACCGCAGAAACATTAAGCACTTACCACCCCGCGGCACGCTAACAGGGCGCCTCCCCGTCGCTGCCACGACGCCGCCGCTTACGACCGGAACCGGCGTCGACGAGCCTGCGAGTGATAAAAACAACTGAAAGAATTCTCTCCCTCAAAAAATTAACCCTCATCATTCGGCTTTCAAGTGTCAATCTTTCATGCAGGATCTTGAGCGTGTATCGACTGCCCGAAGGAAGGGGGTACGAAAAATGAGGTCATGCCGGCCCCCGGGATGGTCGATTTTCCGTCCGTTCGGCTTTTGGGCCTTCGTCGGGCCGCTCCGTTCGGATTAATCATAACGTGCTGGCTGGCTGGCTGGCGCTGGCAAACGCACACGTGGGCCGTGAGTGTGCGAAAGATCAAAGCAACCCCGTGCGGTGAGAACACGAGCATGCTCACTGCTCACCACCGCGGCACGGCTGCTCACCTGCTGACATTTCTCGCGCACGTGAGCAACCCCCGTGATGCGTTTTGTGTATGTTTGCGATTTATTATTTAAATTTAAATTAGTGCAAACGTGTGCGCGGGCTACTTGCGGAGGGGGGAGGGCGAGTGGATAGACTGATTAAGACGGAACCGAAGCAGGAGGGAGGCGTACCGTACCGTACAATTGGGTTATTTAATGCGCTTCGAAACAAAAACACACGGCGCAGTGCAGTGACACGGGAGCAGTACTCGCACATTTGCATTCCACACCGGTACGATGGCCGTGTGTGTGCGTGTGTGCACACGCATGACGCAGGGGTCAATGCAAGCGAGGATGGGGGGTTCGATGGCGCACTCCGGTTTGTTTTAATTACGATCAAATCGAAACAATGCAACTTGTCAACTGAGTTGATGAAAATGACATCGCACGTCAGTGCTGCTGTGCGGGAGGAACGCGTCCGCTGGGTGGGAGGAAGTTTTGCGGCAGCTGCTAAAATTATGCTTACCCCCACCACCGCCAGCACCGGGGGAATATTCATTTGCGACTGGGAACCACGATGCGCGTGTGTGGCACAGCAGTGAAATTAAAACATGCATAAGGTCTGCATCGAAACACACAACCATATAACCCCACGCGAACCACGGGCGCTTCGGCACATTGATGCAAGCCTGACTCGAGCCGAGTCGGTTTTTGGAATTATGAATTTGAATATATTCTTACTGCCTGCTTTGTCTGTGTTACTTCGAAACTAGCGCAAATGTGCAGCAAAACAGGAACGATATTCCCGCGAGCGAACTTACTACGAGAAGAAGTTTTAAAAAGTCCATAAAAGCGATAGCTGGAAGCTCTCCCGTCGAATCGGCTGCTCTTTCGACCAGCTTCGGAAACACGGCAAGGTTCTTTGCGGCTTCTTGGGTGATTGTTTCATTGATCCAGTCGCGATGGAGGCTTAAGGATGGAGCGACTTCACTGTCAGTGCGAAACTCGAGGGGTTGTGCGAGATGTAGCTTCAAAGATACAATCGATTATTGATTGCCTTTGAACAAGCTGATATCGTCCAAACTTACCAGTACGATTGATTCGTTAGGGGTGTGCTGGGATATGAGTTTGTCAACCCCCAATTGAAGTACTACTTGCTCAAGATTCGATTCTACGACGACGGCCATGTTTTGCGAGCAATTTCCACGGGTTGCTTCCGTTGGTAAACATCGCTTTTCTGTTGCAATCCAACGATCGTCCCATATCCATCCGTCGCACAGTGTTCTATTTGTATCTTGAGTGGAACATTTCGTCCATTTCACAAACACCTGGCAGCCGCGATTAGTAAAGACCACCGTAAGCACTCCAAATATTACGAAAACAAGAAAGAGGTTGTTCATACCGCCTCAAACATTGATTTTTGTTGACGTTAATGACAGCTGCGATGCCTGCGAGAAGCGCATAGCCTACGATGATGTTCGTTATGAAACATTTCATATGGAGCATCTCGCTTTCATGAAATTTCAATTTCATTTGCATTCAATGATAACATTTATCAAAATCTAACCAGAATAAGGATTGTGTGCAGTATGAGTAAATGAGGGCAAAAAAACTCCCCGTTCTTCACTGCAATGTTGCTCACTTCCTGTACCCGTGCTCGGTATTGAAATTAGAGTTCAACTTCCCCCTGAAATGGCAATGAAAAGGAACACACAGCCGCATCCTCTCTCCAACTGTGCGAACACAATCGTTTCTTCGTTCTTTTTTCATCTCTGTGTGTGTGTGTCGTACAAATTAATCGAGTGCGCGTGTGGGTTGCGCGTGCCACAACATCGTTCGACGACCCTCCCTCTCTCTCTCTTTCTCGTCCCTCAACAAAAAAAATTGCAATCGATCGCTGCAAAACCCGCGACCCCGGACGCATACAATCGGACGATAAATCATTCGACAACGGGTGGAGGACACACGAAATAAAAAAAACGCACTGCGAAATGATCTCCATAAGGATGCATTCGTTGGGATGCAGGCACACGCTCGTCATGCGATCGAGCACACGAACCGTACGGGCAACTTTTATGGCTTGACAAAATATAAATAGCTGGTCTGAAGCCGGAAAAGGGAAGCCGTCCGGAAATCAATTGTTGCGCGCCTGCCTTTTCAGGGAGAGCCTCCATCGGGAGGGGGAGGCGCATGGGGTATGGAAATTGATCCCAATTGATCCCAAAACCCGGCGCAAAGTCAAGCTGTCTTCGAACACCACGAAAAGTGTAACTCCTACGCGTCAGCGCGTCTGTTTTTTGCCTGTTCGTTCGTTCGTACGTTCGCTTTCGCCGTTCCGTGCTTTAATCGGGCTGACAAAAATCTGATTCTAATTGCGTGCAGCGTTCTGTGGCATACGGCATACGGCACTTCCGACGACGATGATGATGCTGCTGCTGATGATGATGATGTTGCCTGGATCCGAAGAATCCAGACAACAATATCTCGTTCTTCAGCTACAAGCGGCTCGCCAGACACAATCCTTGCCTCGTTCCGCTCGCGCTGGATGTCGCTCATCGGGGCGATTTTTGTCGCGCCCCGTCTCCTCCAGGGGGCCAGAAAGGGGAGGGTGGGAGGTTCCCGTCCCGTGTCTCGTGACGCTTAATGCTGCTTCTGTTGCTTTCACCCTGCTTGACCTGCCCGATCCTGATCTGTGTTCCCATCGCATCGCGTGCGGTTTTTATGCATAATTATAATTTATACATCACTGACACCAGCATTGCTCTCGCTCTCTCGCTCGCTCTTTTATGCTTCCATCGCGCAGCATAAATGACATGGCATCTTGTGGATGCAAAGTTGAAGTTCAAGAGTAACCTCAGTCAACCCCGTTGACGACGACGGGCCGGCGAGACGAGAGCCGAGCCGTTGCCATCTTCTCCAGTGGTTTCCCCCGGTGCCAGAAGTCGCTACTAATTTTGACGGACGATGCCTGGTGTCTCGCAATCGTCATCATCGTCGGACGACGGTAGTAGCGTGGTTTGATATCTCGCTCCCCAAAATCCCGAGAAGTTTCGGTACAAGATGGGTTGCGATTTTATTCGCGAGCTCCCCCTTACTCCAAGCCCGCAAAGAAGCGGTTGCAGAAGAAGCATAAACATATTTTTTGCCATGCTGCCTGCGATAGTAGCGACGCTGTTCGCTGTTTTGTGGAGCGAGCCATACTTGAAGAGCGAAATAAAACTTCGTTCTGCCGGGATTTGCCTTCCGGTTTCCAGACAATTTGATGTCTGATTTGAGTCCCCACATGAATCACGGTCGCCGTATTTATACTGATTGACATGTGGTATGGAAACGTTGTGTTGATGCTTTTTTCTCGCTTACCCAATCTGTTTTGTTGAGAGAATAATATCTGTATCGGTCATACCTGCAAGAAAAGAAGAAAAAAGTAGATAAGTTGCTGTACAGTTTGCTCAGCTCACTATAACACATTCATTTCCAATATTTAGCCTTCTAGCAAGCCACAAAACTACGATGTACTACCACGCCAGCAAATGGACACGGCGACCGTGGAAAAGCCCTGCTCCAGCACAGCCCATGCTGAGTTCGTTGGAATTTTCCGAACTACTACGCCCGTGGCAGTGGAAGGCGGGACAGAAACGGGCGGAATCCCGTTTGATAAAAAGCACTCACACCGCTTTCGAACCGACCCTCTAACCGACCACCCGCGCGGCGACCGTCCATCGACAGTGGAAATGGAAAATGTTTATAAACTTCCACCGGAACGGAACAATTCCATGCCGACTGTAGCCACCGAGACGACCGCGAGAGTGGGAAGCAAAATCATCCCGAGAGAGTGAGAGAGAGAGATGAAGATGGAAATATAAAAAAAAACGTTCCATGCACTTCCAGCACTCCAGCGCCTCCATGGATGCAGCGTTCGCACCCGGTTTTTCCCGGAGAAGAAGTTGCGATAGAAAAGCGCTGCTGCTGCTGCCTCTTGCATATAGATAGACGATATTTTCCGAATTGTATTTCTTCAATTGTTGGAGAGTGATTGAGGGAATGTACGAGCGAGAGAGTGTGTGTGTACATCTGACTGTCTGTCAGCGAGCGGGCGAGCGAACGAGAGAGGAAGAGCGAGAGAGCGAGTGCGAAGCTCCACACACAGAGATCGAAGCAGGCGGCAGGGATGCTGCGAAAAGAATGAGAGGAGCTTTTTATTTTTCCTCGCAAGCTCGCACAAGTCCTCGCCGCTGTTTCGGAATCGAAAAATCGAATCAAAGCATCTCTCTCGCTCGGTGCTGAGAGGTTTGGGTGGCTCCCGGTTCCCCGTTCGGTTCGTTTCGTTCACGCTCACCACCACCGCGTGCATGCACACACAGGTTCGCTGCTTCGTTCTTCGATAAGCGAGCGATGTATTTTCGAACCCATGTGAGAGGGTGGGAGTGGGTGGCGGGAAATGAGGAGGGAGGGAGCTCCTCCGCTCCGGTACATGAGATGTTATCGAGCGGTTGTTCGGTGAAGAATAAAAGCTTGTATGTATGCAACGACCAGCAGCAGCAGCATCGTCGTCGTCGTCGTCGTCGTCGTCGTCGTCGTTTGCAATTTGGGGGGAAACCGATAGCCTCGGAATTGATAACGCGCGAGCAAGCGAGAGCGCACAAAGGCGCACCGGGAACAGAGATGGAATGCAGTTCTCGAGTGCGCAAAGATGCCGATTCGGTTTCGGTGTGTAAATAACACCGTTCGGATCGAGGACCAATCGATGCACAGCGGAGGATGAGTGAAGTGAACGCAAGAAGAGAAGAGCAGCAAAAAAAACGCTCGTGCTGGTGGAAATGGAAATGGTCCTGGTCCTTGCGTATTGCCGTCGCTCGATAAACCTTAAAGCTCACACTCACACGCGCCTGGCTGGGTACATACCCTTATCTGTGGGTGGGAAATAAAGTCTCGCAAACAAAAATGGCGAACGTTAGCAGGGCCTCGATGACTAATCGAAAATTCAATCACCATGGCGTGGCGTCTCTCAGCGAACCCCGCGAGTAAATTAATAGTTTATGGGACCAAAACGGCTGTCCACCCTTGCCACGCCGCCTGCGAGCGCCTCTTATCGCGAGGTAGGGTTTTTTTCCGAGCGGCACCGTAAATGGCCACGGTTAGGAAATTATTCAAAGCAGTGACCGAATGAATGAAAGCTTACAAGCACCAAAAACCCCCGAACGAAAACGACCACTCAAAGAAATGGATTCGAATTAACCAATTTTCACCTCGTCGTCAACAAATCGACACGCTACGCGCCAAAAGTGGTCTCTCGGACGAGAAAAAAAGCGGTAAGAAAGCACTCTCTCGCAGTCGTAAGCGAAAAACAAAAGGCGGAAAAAACTGCAGTCCCCCCCCAGTCCCCGAAAGCTTTAAGACGAAATTCACCCGATACGAAAGAGCGTGTGTATGTGTGAGTGTGACCGCCCGCGAGAGGTCATAAAATTGAACAACCGCATAAAATTAACTCACGGCTTCCCACATTCACGGCTAGGGCATACGCGGCGGCGTGGTGCGAGAGGTGGTGCGGCTGGCGCACACAGACCGACCGTTTAATTAGTGTTGGGACCACTAATTTTTCGCTCTTTCACTTCGGCCACGGCTTGAACTCGCCATCTGGGGGAGGTCGAAACGAAACAGAACGCAACAAAAAAACACAATATATGGAAAACAAACGTTTCGGGTTGAGAAGACGAGAAGTATTAAAGACCATGCACACTGGCCGCCCCCGGCATGCACACACACACACACACACCCATACATACACACACAACAGTTGCTAACAAATTACTAACGTCCCCCAAGAGAAGAGCCGGTCCGGTGGTTTTTCGGTTCCGGGAGTCCAGTGTTGATCCCCGACAGCTTGCCAGCCGGGCGAAAGGCGGCCAAAGTTCCTCGCAAGGGTCCCTCCCCCATTAGAACAATCTCCCGGGCTTTCCGGCCACCAGCACCAGCAGCAGCGGCAGAAATAGCAGAAACATAAATTAAATTCCTTTCATATTGCATGTTAAAGTTCACTCGCATGCTTTCCCTGCCGAGGCTCCCCGGAGAGCTTTTGAGGTTTGGCGGGGGTTGGGGGAGGTGGGTGGCGCAGAGTGGCGCGCACGAAGCACCGGAAGCTGACGACAAGTTCGATAGCACACCGTGGAGCCGAGAGCGAAACCACCGTGCGCACGGTTGCAATCCGGAAAAGCATATAAAAATCGACGCGAGCGACAAAAAAAAGCAAGTGCACGAATCCCGCCTGGAACGGAAGTACGGGGGGGCCACACAAAACCAACGGCAAGAGAGGAAAAAAACACTCCGTAATGGTCCAATATCGAAGTTAGAGGCGTTACCAATAAACGATACTGCTCCGCCTTTGCGCGATGACCGAACCGAACCGAAGGAGAGCGAATCGCGAGCGAGCGAGCATCGACACACACAAACACACACACACAGTGGGGAATAAAAAAAGCACACAAAACCGAACGGTATCGATTTATTATGTACATATGCATGTATAACGGGGCGCGCACATTCGGATTCGTCGATGTCGATGCGAATCGCAGCAGCATAAATAAAAGCGCTTCAATACAATAGCGTAAAAAAAGTGAAAAAACACACTTCCAGTGGGGGGTGAAGGTGACATCGACCCCCCCCCCCCCGCTCCAGCCCGCCGCGCCCGTCATCGGCATCGATGGCTGGTAACAGCCGTGACATACTACGATGGAGCGAATGCAATAATACGACACGATGGTGAACGTTTCATTCTCTTCTTCTCGATACTCGATTTATGTATTCACGCTCCAAACGAGCGAGAGAGCGCGAGAGGGTGCGCGCTGTCTCTGTGTGTGTGTTTTTTGTGTGCGCGAGCGAGCGCGGGAGAGAGCGAGGGAGAGAGAGAGAGAGAGAGCGATTGTTCTATATAAAAAATGCACCTGTGTATTGGCAGGATTCGAAAGCGGAAGCCGTGGTGGCTGCTTTCTTTCGTGCATGAATCGTTCGATTCCGATTCGATATCGATGCGACACCGATGATTCGTCCTGTCAGAGGAGAGCGAGAGAGTGCGAGAGTTTGCTCTCACGACGGAAAACGCATGTTTCCGTTATCTTGCCGCGTTGGGGCGGCCTCGTCGGTTGCATATGAGAAAATAACCCCGCACATGGGCAGCGCGCGCGGGACCGTCGACAACCCACCCCCCACACACACACACACGCGCGCGAGAAGGACGTGCGCACGCGACGTGCGCAACGATAAAGAAAGTATCGAAGAATCGAACTACTATCGGGATGGGATTTTTTGCCACCACGCGCGCCTGGCCCTTATTTATTTCATCTCGTTCTTTGCCACACCGACCGCCCGCGGAGAGGAGAGCTTTCGCACGCACACACTCGCAAGGCTCTTGAGAAGGTGCGCCCCAAACGTTTCGTGGCGGATGAACAGCAGCAGCCAGAAGGAAGTGCATGTTTTCCGATATTTTCGCCTTTTTTGTGTGTGCTCTTATCTCTTCCGCTTCGTCCACAGCACGGGCTGTGTACACAGGCGGTACGGGTGTGTGCGAGTATCGCACGCGAACGAGGAAGCTCTACACACACAGGAAGCTCTCCCACTGCACACTGCACTCACACACTGGTGGAGCTTTTATGTTTCTTTCGATCAACGGGCGGATTTTTTCAGCCCTCTAATGGCTGCATTTCTCGCTTCTCATCGCATCCGGGAAAAGCGCAAATCCTTGGAGAGCCGGGAGAGTCGCTGCAGCTGAAACTGTTGCAAGCATGCTGGTGGAGGAGCAGGAGAAGGAAGAAAACATGGAACACGGAACGAAAACGAAGCGCCCGCTGTTTCTCGCTTTCATGCACTTCAAATAAAATGGCTTTTCTGCCTTAACGGCGAAAAACTTTGATCATTGCTGCCACTTTCCGCATGCCCGCGTGTGCGGAACAAGCAGAAACTCTTTAAATGGAAAACACCTTCCTCGAGTGAACCGTTCGACTTTTCCACCGCGTTCTCCTCTCGGGTCTCGCAAGGAAGCGGGTATGGAGCATTTTAATATCTTTTTGATGCCCGTGCTGCTGCTGCTGCTGCTAACGATCGGAATACTCCTCGGAACCTAACCATCCATCCATTCCGCGCGTTTTGTGATCTTGCGCGCGAGGGATAAAAACTTTTCGCCCGAGCTCGCATCCGAGGCGCGTCCTTCTGCAAAAGCGCATCCTTTTAGCGCGATTTTCCGCCTGTTTCTTTGCGCGGCTGTGTTTTTTCTTCTCTTCTTCTTCTCTTTTTTTGGCGCTGGCCGCGCGCTCCGATGTTTTCCGCTTCGACGCCCGACACAACCGACACACCACCAGAAGGCGGGTTCGCGTGCGTTCAGTCGGGTTCGGGTTCGGAAAAGCGCATATAAGCAAAATATTGGAAGCTTCGGTTCTTCGTGTGTGTGTGTCGTCGTCGTAGGGGCTTTTGCGATCACTTCGAACCGTTCGTTATCATCCACCGCCGAGGCGCCGCGTGTGTGAGTGTGAGGTGGAATTATGTGCTATATGGAAGCGTGTGTGTGTGTGTGTGTATGTGAGGGTCCATCGGGTGGTAGCCAAAGAAAGAAATCCTGGGACAGAGCTGGAAAAAAGCTGCGGCGCAGAAAAAGAAAATGAAACTTTTCCGCACACACCACCAACGCGCATCGCGCCCGAGACGCACGGGGCGTATGTAGAAGCAACGCGCGAAGTCACCTTTTTTTGTCCGCGCGTTGCTTGGTTACCGCGCGTGGAATGGTGTGGGAAAAGCGCGCGAGAGCGAGCCAGAGCGAAACGAGCGAGAGCGAGAGCGATGCTGACTGGGGCAAGCGAGGGACACGGGAGATCGAAATCATACACTTTTATATTGATTTAGCTTCGTTCGAAGGGAAAAGATGATTCGCAAGCTTCCTTCGAGAGGGCTTTCTGCTGCTCGCTCGCTCACTCGCTCTCGCTCTCTCCCTGTTCCTCTCGCACATACGTGCAAAGCACACATACACACCCGGAAGGGATTCTTTTATATTTTCCGTACCTTCGTGTGTCGTTGGGGTTTTCTGTTTTTTTTTTGTTCGGTCCTCTCGATGCCATTTTATCAGTGGGTAGCGGGAGCGCTTTTATTTACTTGCGCCTCGTACGTCAAATAATCGAACCTCCGGGCACATGTAGCGCACGGACGATAACGATTGGTGAAGATTGCACGTCGACGTGGTGTTGCTTGCGAGTGGTTTCGGGTGCTGGGGAAAATCGAAAAAACGCCCCATTCGATTGCTGCAGACGGGACGCTTTTTTTCTTCTTTCTCGTCGAAACGCTTTCTGATGAAATTTAAGCATTTTCCATCCACCGAACCGATGCTCCGTCGCTTCAATTTGCACATACAAACACCACCACCACGCAGGATGACAACGGCAACGCCAACTTCGACGATGACAACGAAGAGAAGGGACCCGATGGTACGATGAAATAAAATTTATACGTCTGGTTCCACGATACGTCGTGCTGATAAGACGACAGTGGCTCCACCCTCATTGATTTCTTTTTATTCCATTCCCTTCCGTTCTAATCTCGCCCCCGTCACCGTCACCTCCATCAATAGATTTCCATTTTTGCTTTCCTTATGTACACCTGCAGCTTTTTTCTGCACTCGCGCTGACGGTATTTTTTTTGTTGCTCTCTCTCCATTTTATCCGCCCCAATGATGGTGGCGCGAGCGAGAAGGAGCGAGCGAGCGTGAGCTGGAATTCTGGAACATGGGGAGCTCCCTGGTTTGAAAAAAAGGAAGTGTGTCTTACATAACGAGGGCTTTTTTTCGGATCGAGATATAACCGATACTTGATGATAGAAAGTTTCCAATACCATCGTGTCGCTGGGCGGATGGCCTTTTCTCTCTCTTTCTCTCTCTCTCGCGCGCGCGCTCGCTCTGCTTCTTATATCATTTCGAGCCGTGTCGTCCTTCCCGGGGCACATACGCACACGGACGGAATGGATGGATGGAATACCAAGTGATCCATCTATCGGACGGAAGCTTTTTTCTCCGTGCCAAACCGTGCCTGGTTTTTTTTTCTTTCCATTCGGGTCGAGCGATACATACCGAAAGCGAATGGTTGCAAAATTGGTGAGGGATAGAAATTTGCTCCTGGGATACATAAAGCGGCAGCGGCAGCGGAGCAGAGGACAAAAAATCATCATCCTTCGAGTATGGGAAAGGGCAATCGTAGCAAGCGGTGGAACCCAACTACTCCGAAACCAAACGATGGATGGAAAGAACATCATCGAAGAGGGCGGTAAAAAAGAAATGACGCACCCCACACTCTTTCTCTCGCTGAGTGTGTGTGTGTGTGTGTGTGTGTTTTTGTGAGTGGGGAGGAAGAGCGGCGGTGTAAGGGTGTGTCTAAGACTTGTTCGGGGAGATCCATCGGAAAGAGAGGGAAAATCGTTACCAGAGAAGGTTTTTTTGTTCGCTGTTAGCTTCCTTTCTTCCTCACAAAAAAAAACCCAATGCCCGATGGCCTTTTCTCTCCCCTTTTTGGTCCGGGAGGTGACGGGAAGAAGGGCACCGTGCAGGGGAGAGAAGGTTCAATTCGCTGTTCTTCTGCTTCGTCTTCTTCTGCCCGGTTCCGTTCATTCGTTATAGAAAAATGAAAGATTTTTATCATCGACGAGAAAATGGCAACCGTTCGAGTGATGACGACGACGACGAGCGTTCCTGGAGGTGGCGGTATAAGAAATCGAGGGCTTTTTGCATTATTTCCCTTCTGCCGTGCGCCCACCGGACGCAGAGTGTTGGAGGGAAAGGGAGGCAAAAAAGCAATTTTTCATTTCATGAGAATTTTTCATACGCTCGGAAGGTAGGAACAAGGGACAGGAAGTGGCGATGTGCGGTCGGGAGAAGGCCGCAGGAAACCTCACATCCATCGCCCGGGGTGAACGGTTGGGTGGTTGGGTGGAAGGGCGGTGAGCTTTGGTCAGCGAACGGTGGCACGGGCGGTTGAAAGAACGGCGCCATTTTCTTTTGAAACTGATAAAGTACGTCCGATTTAGTGCAAACGAAAGAATACCTTTCGATTCTCCGGCTTTCCGCGTGGAGTGAAAATAAAACACACAAACGTACGTAAAAATTGAGAGCCAGGAGGTTTCCTTTTGGAGCTGGAACATAAAAAATGTACGCGCCACCATCACCACCACACGTAGCGCGGGCGCGTCCGGGAAATGAATGGGTGTCATATATTAAAGATCAACGAAATGAGACGCTGCTCGTCTCGAGGGCGCAGCCTGGTTCAAATGGAACAAAAAAAGAAACGAGCGTTCCAAAAGGCGTCCCATCGAAAGAGTTCAATGGTTTCGACAATTTTTTATCACCGCAAACAGCAGCGGCGGTGCTGTAAGGTAAGGAAATGGGAACCGAAACATGCTGGTTGATTGCAACGGGGAGTAACATGAAACCTACCACGGAACATTCCGTTCGAAAACATCGATGCAGCTGCCCCGGCGTGACACATGCCTCCGGACTTCGGAAGGGTGTGACGAAACCATATGGATTTAATTTGGGAGTGGATCACGGTTAAAAAAATAAAAACACTCATGTTGACTCTGAGCCATTGGTTCGATTTTCAATCCTTACAGTTGGAGTGTGTTTGTAAATGGGAAGAAAACGCCGGATTTTTCCCACACCAATTGGCTCCCATCCGGTCAACGCTGGCGGTCGCTCGATCGAATCCACGCCAAAGCGCACCAGCCCCGTCTTCAATTAGCTTTGATTGGATTTATTGAATTGATACGGTGAGGAATTGTTTAATCGAGCCGCAAACGCGCCCGGCCCGGCCACGATCGTCAGTGTGGTTGATGGTTGATGTTTAAATTGAATTTCCTCCACATTTCCGATTGAACACATCGCTTCCCGCTCGTTAGGCGGCGAAATTAGGGTCAATTATCGGCACACAAACAAGTGGCGGCTGAACGGGGAAGGCTTTGTGGTGCTTTCTTTCGTGGTAAAGGTGCTCACCAGCTGGTATAGAGATTCGGAAGTGATGGGTGAGCTTCTTTATACAGCTCATGATGCCATTTGAGCTATATTAAAATGCCATTTGAAGCATTGTGTGCCATTGTAATAAACATATTCCATATTAGCAACCATAGGCAACATGTTATGCTAAGTGTGGTTAATCTTGCCAGTGAACTACTATAACAATTTTAAACCCATTAAACTTAGCTGGAACCAAGACAAACATAAAAAAAAAACAGAGAAGAGAACATTATTCCAAAAAATCATTGGAACATATTCTGATTCTCTTGCACCATCGAACACGAGTGGTTTGTTTGTTGCCTGTTCTTCCTTTAAGAACATTCTCGGAGCAACATCTCGGCAGACGGTTATCCGTTATCCTGCGTGCAGATCCCTTCCGCGCCAGATCAGCCAGATGAGAGCATATGGCGCCCGGAGCGGAGTCAAGTTTTCCGTCTTTCCTTTCAATGTTGACCTGCTTTCGAGTATCGGTATATTCGGTTCGACGGAAAGATGTGCTGCATCCTTCAGCATCTGACCTCGAATCCGTAGGTTCTCCGGCGCGGGAAGGAACCGTTCGACTGCACCAATTACGGTGCCTCTTCACTGTGCGCGCTAGCTGTGTGATTGACACTTTTATTCTCTTCCTTTCGGGTGCGCTCATCACCGAGCTCTTACGCAAATCGTTATGCGCGCCGGTTCGCCGGGCGCAACATGTGCTGCCGATTCGCGAGCCCCCGAAAATCCTCTCAAATACCGTTGTTTTCGCGCGGTGTTACACTTTCGGGACGGATTCCCCCGGATAAACAGGACCGCGCGTCCGCTAATCTCCACTGCAGATGCAGCTGCTGGAAGGAAGGAAGGAAGGAGGGAAGAAAGGAAGGAAACGCTCACACCGTGCTGCTAACGGAACGGCCGCAGTGGTGGACGTAAAGGTCACGTAAAGGAAGAATGAACGCAAAAGAATCCGCAAAAGGTGTTAAGCTCCCTCGTTGTCGAAATGAGGCACACGGAACAGTATGCACCGGTGGAAGAACCACCGGTATTTGGCCGCTATCAAGCACGGGGCGTGTGTGTGTGCGTGTTCCGCGTGTTTCGGAGGAAGGTGATGAAATTTTATGATACACCACCACCCAGCCACCCACGAGGGTTTGGCGTTTTCGCAGCGTAACCGATATTCAAATATGTTCAACACGCGGTTTACGCCGCATTGTTTTTGCGCTACGCGTACGAGCGTACTAGCGTGAATGAACGAGCGAGAGAGTGGGTGAGAGAGCGCGTGGCAGGTTATGTTGATAAGCATGGCATTTCTGCACCAACAGTCGTCGGTTAAAGCTGAAGCGCCGCTTGGCGCGATACAGGGCGCGTTCAAGTTAAAGTTTTTCCAAACCACCTTGCCTCCTCCAAGCCGGGCGGGGATGAATGGAAATGGAAAGCCACGGGGCCGGAAGCGGGCGGTATTCGGTGGTACATTTTCGCGACTAAACGATTACGCTTTGCGAGGCGTTATCCCCGCTCGGTTCGCGTCTCCCCAGTCTACTACGCTCGGCGGTGGAATATTCAACGCGCGCGCGAATATTATATAATAAATTGCAGTTCGTGCCTGACGCTCACTTCCTACGCTCACTTTCCGACGCTCACCACAGTGAGTGCGAGCGAAGCGAGCACGTGTGAGATGGTAGTGCGAGCGAAGCGAGCACG